>MZZL01000394.1:74174-210295 GCA_002749535.1 Apophysomyces variabilis | reverse complement strand
TAAAAAAAAAAAAAAAAAAAAAAAAAAAAGGAATATCATCTCAATTCTTGCTTCCTGCAGAAAAACAAGTGCGAATGTCTAGCAAGCTCAAGGAAGTTTTAAACGACGAGAGTCTTATTCCGAAAGGCACAATTGAAAAAATCTTCCTTTTGCGCAAAGTAAGCTCCAAAGATAGCATAAATCAACCTTGCTACAAAACCGCACAGCAATCGCAATCTGTATTAACATCCAACACGCCAGCATGGACCCCTTCAGTCCGTAGAGTCCCTCCTGAAAGAGTAGCCTATTTAAGCCTACCTAAACAAGTGGCTGCACGTAATGCGTCTCGCGCAAATGTTGATACAAGCGCAGAAAGCGTTTTGAAACGGCTAGATGCTGTGCTCCAATCGATGGAGAACGAACAATTCAAGCAGGATTCATCAGAAACTTCGGTTATGAATGATTCACACTATTTAAACAGCAGCACTTCGTTAATGCGCCCTAAAAAGCCGCAAAGTTTGAAACAATCCATCACTGCAGCGCCGAACGATAATGCGATGCTTTTGCGCATGAACGATTTGGAAAAGGTTAGTTCCCAGCTCAGCAAAAGCAAACAAGTTGCTGAAAGCATGTTCGCAATTGACAGGAGTTACAACGCATTGCTTTCGCGCAAGAGATATGATGGTTTCAAAGGTGTGTTCTCATGAATTCTGGTGTTCTCCAGCACTCTAATTCCAATAAAAGGAACGCATAATATGAATATCTCTGTGACAAGGGTCGGTGAAAAGGATATCAAGGATGTTGGAAGACTAGAGAGTGAAAAGGAGTTGGCGAAATTCAACTAAGACTTGGGAGAAGAAGGCTTTGGTAATTAGGATGATTGCAAATAATTATATCGTTGGTTTAATTGAATGTAAGGATGGAGGCACCGACACTTGGAATTCCAACAACATCAACACTTCTTCTTTAGGAACCCATGACGCACAAGGAAAAAGATAGCAGCCTAGGTCAGAAAATAATTTTATTTCCCGATTGGTTGAGTTTAGGAAAGGAAGTCTTATGCATGAAGAAAATGCGCGTCGGGCTATAAGGGAATGAGAAGTAACCAAATCGACACGTTATGGAAACTCCATTTATTTGTTGACGGAACAGTATATCATTGTAGGTACGGATTATGGGATGATTTCTGGATTGTGCTTGTATCGGTAGAATAGCAGTTATGGAAAGGGACGCAGTATGAAAAAAAAAGAAGAGCAAAAAAAAAGAAAAGCAGGTCGGAAGAGAATTAGAAAAATCACGGACAATGGCTTGCTGGATCATATTACGAGAACAGGCCTCTTTGTTACTGCACGGATAAGTTAAACTATTCTTTACGCCAGCGAAACTAGGTAAGGGGTAAAAGCAACAATAGGGGTATCCAAGTGAATAGGATGCAGAAATTTGGGTTATTCAGTTGAACAATTATCAGCACTCTTCACAGAATAAAGAAAAATACAAGTACTGTATTCATGCTAACGTGTCTAAGCATTGTTGCACAAGCGCTACCCGAGTCCAAACTGTGCTTTTTCTCTTTAACTATTGCAGATAGTGCCATCAACAGTAAAAAATAAACAATGCGTCAAACGGTGAGGCGAAAGATCCAATAGGCTATAGTATGATTGGATTGTTTGTTGCTCTGATATGTTATAGAGGATGCTGATGTGTCACACAAGCAAAAACTTCGGGGTTTTATCCAATAGAAGCTATTTTTGTCTCATTTCTTTTTGTTGACCATGGCCCGAGTGGGAAAAAAAAAGCGCAGTACAATGTTTGATTTGACAAGCTGTTCTTGCAATCTCTGTCCGTGTCTTTCTTTCCCACTTACAAACATATGGCTTCCATATCACATTTGAAAGAATCCTTTGCCCTAGCTGACTACTCACTCGCTGAACGTGAAGAAGTAGTCTCACGCCATACCGTTGTCGGGACGGAAGATTGGTATTACTATCGAGGTCTACTCCTACTTCAAAAGTTGTCCCTCGAAATCGACAAAAATGGCAGCGAAACCCGCGAACCTACTGAAGCAGAGCAAGCTTTGATGGACGATATGACAGATTTACTGGCAAACTATCACACAAAGTTTGCTTGGCGCACTGGAATGGAAAGCGATAAACGATATAATATGTTACGTACACGTTACCATCTCCTTATGTTTCCTATAAACAAATCACGGTCACTCGCCTTCATCAAAGATGGATTAGACTTAAACCTTGATTTACAAGAGGCAAGCGCAAACACAATCATAGCATCTACCGATGGCACCAAGGGAAAGACCTATCCGAACACCTTAGACCCTTGTCTTTTGGATCCTCATCAAGTCATCTTGAAGTGTATGCGACACGAATCGAATCAGGAAGAAAATGCTGTGATGGGAATCGAGCTCACAGCTTTGCCAGTCTTGGCTAAGATACTCAACGAAGAACAGTTATTGCCTGCACAGGAACTAGCACTGTTAAGAAAACTCTTGCTTTATCCGCAAACATCCAAAGGGCTTGGAGAACTGGCCCCTTCAGTTCCCAAAATCCTTGCACGTCTGTGGAAAGAGATCGATATCCGGCAATCTATCACCAGCATGCCAATGCACAATCTAACTATCAGTCAAATGAATGAGTTACAGTCTCTGGTTCCCGAAATCGTCTACGCTCAAAATTTCGTGTTGACGTATATGGAAAAGCTTGTGCCGTCCTCTTATGTGGGACAACAGTTTCACAAGTCTTTTGATATGCCATGGGACGACGATGCTGACATTCTAAAAGGCTATCTGGATGGGTTATGGCAGTTCGCATCCGGATTACCCGATGTTTATTTTTCACTCAAGGCTGCCATCACACTTTGCAAGCTGCGCATTGGTATCACCCGAGAAAATTACACAGAAAGCCTTTTAGTACAGTAAGTATATGGTCTGTATTGGATGTGACTGATGACATGCGTCTGCTCTAGATATCTCAGCTATTCTCGCTCAAAAAACTCAGTGGCAGACAGGCTTCCATTTGATGCTCAAACGTGTGAGGTAATATTGACAATAAAAGAGCAGCTATGACAGGAAACTTTTCTCATACTGAGTGGGGCAAATCGGCTAGATTCCCTTCCTTGGCCAATGTGAAGCCATCTTGCAAGATGAGGATAAAGTCCTCATTCCATATATTACGGGTCTTGTCCGCACCGGCGGCTTATCGTCACTGGAAAGCCTAGGAAATTATATGGATTATGAAAACGTTCTAAAGCCGCTTCATGCTAAGGTCATGTTGACGTACCAAAAGGAGGATCTCAAAGTCAAGGACATGACTACTTGGTCCAATATCATTGGCAACGCAAAGTTTGAGGAACTTGTGGCACGATCCGAACTGTATTTCGCTTCATCCACGGCAGAAACCTACAAGACAAGGTTGCCTGAGGATCCTATCCAACTTGACCTCGTCGTGAAGAATATACCACATCTCAGTATCCGCGTGTTCCAGATTGACATGATCAATTACTGGCGCTTGAATGCCAGTGGCAACAACACCTTGGACAATGATAAATTGGATTTGGATGGCCTTTGCCCTAGTTGGGAAAAGCATGTGGATTATAGCAATGTGCCTGCACTCCGTACTTTCCAAGAAACCTTTACTTTTGGTGGCAATGACGGATTTGCTGCTGACATTTTCAAAGGTCGTGGATCTTGGGTGATCGATTTTATTGGAGGCAATAAACAGTGTCGCACAATTGTGCAAAAGGTATTGACAATGTCACCAGTGTACAATAGAATATAGTTTCTCAACACTGCCTTTTTGTTTCTATTGATGTAGGGTTTCGTTTCTCACATCGTGCAAGATACTGCTGCCGGAAGCATGATACGCATTTTCGATGAACATAAAAGATGTATGGGAAAGAACTGCAAGCTGTGGTACGCCAATTCGTACTATGAGGTAAAAGTAAATTAGTTTCCGGAAAGTGTATGGTTTTCTTTACTGATAATGTCGCCTTTGATTCTGTGTGCTTCAGCCTGATGAGTCTGGAAATATCATGATCCCTTATCGTGAAAAGGAGGACGATTCGGGCACATTGTTGCTGATGACCAACGATGGTTTTTGCCGCCCCGTGGAATTCTATCACAAAAAGGAAGCTTATGATTTGAGCGCAGAGTTCTATGTCAATCCAGAGACCCTTATACCGAACAAGCAAGCTAAAGTAAGCCTAAAACAATATTTTTCTGAGTGAACCTATGACTTATTTTGTTCACTTCTGTAGGTAATAGTTACTCCACGATTGAGCATCCATAAGCATCCCCTCTCTCTCAGCCTTCTTGAAGAAGTTAGCTTAACTGTAGAAACAAAGAATGCCTCTGGCATCAAGTCGGCATTTACAGCATCTGATTTATCTTTAGCTCAATCACAGACTATCGAACTAAACTTTTCCGTCCCTAGTCTATGTGAGTATAGGCCTATTATTACTAGTATAGAAAGTCTAACAGAGCTCTTTTAGTGAGTCAACTGAAATTCACCTTATGCGCGAAAATCACGACCATGTCTGGCCGAGGTTCTCGAACAGATGTCGAAGTGAGCCAAGAAATCAACTTTGAGCCAGATACCAGCAACATTGTAAATCCATACCTCAGAGCTACAGAGGATGGCTACATATTATGTGTCCTGGGAAAGAATGGTAAGTCGTTTTTATTTAGAAGTTATGATGTACTAAAACCAAACTATGTATCCTTGCTATCCATAGGAGAGCCTCGGAACAACCATGTTGTCCAGCTTGAATTTAAGCACTCAATGGTGATAGACCCTATTGAAGTGAAGTTGCAAACGGACGATAACGGTGTAATTCATCTGGGAGAACTGCAAAATGTTGTCTGGGTCCAAACATTAGGTTTAGCGTATAGACAATGGATCCTCACCGAAGATTTCGTCCTGGCACCGCCAGCTATTTGCACAGTTGCAAATGATCCGTTTAGGGTTCCGCTGTCTGAAAAGGATGGTGCCGTATATTCCATGTTTAAGATTGGCTTGCGAGGGTAAGCAGACATGTTGAAACTTTCTGAAACTTTGATCTAACCATTTAGCAGCATGCCATTGTACGATGTTTCGGATCACATTACAAGACATGCTGGATATATCGAGGTTTCAGGATTACCAGAAGGAAGATATGCTATTGTTCACTCCTCCCATATGGAAGGTGTTCGTACTATTGAGTGTAACGTAATTCAAGAAATGCGCGGTATTGAGTCCACAGACTCGGACGTGAAGGACAAACTCTGGTCTAGTTGGATATTAGGACAGGAAAAATACGGAAAGAAGACTGGCTTTCCAAGCTCTCGCCCATTGAACATACGTAATGTGGATATAAGCGAGGACCTGGTTCATATCCGTCTTGCCAATTGGTCAAGCAGCAAAAGCTTTGCTTTGATAACAACTACTGCGTTTGTTTCCTCATCAAATAGCAGCCTTTACTCAAAGATAGCAAGCAATCGTTCTATAGAACGCCCAGAAGAGCATCAGGCTATTACCTATACACCGTCGGCCTTCTTAAGCGACCGAATCCTAAGCGAAGAGTACCAGTACATTATCAACCGAGAAAAGGCAGAAAAGTGGGTTGGTAACACACTTTGCAAGCCATCTGCTCTTATGTTTCCTCAGGTAATCAATAGCAAACATGGATTAGACTCTGATTGTTCTTTCTTGTGAAAAAGAAACTCGCGGTGACCACTGCAGATTCCAGGCACCTTGCCAAGGGCCATGCATTTGGAAGTGTTCAACAACGGCAACAACAGCAGCATCAACAACGTAAATATTACCGCCGTGGTGGAGATCGTGAATACTGCTTAGTAACACATGAGAATCTTCCTATGGGAGAGCCCGATTTCGGTAAGCAGAGATTTTCGCGTTATGGTTTTCCTAACTTTTGTACATAGCCTTTATGGATCATCAATGCCCAGTGTTAGTGAAGACACCCGATGAAGATGGTTGTATCGTAATCAACCGTAAAGAGCTTGGCGATGGCAACATTTTACAGATAGCTGTATTTTCTGGTGAACAAGTTGCAGCAAAAGAAGTCGTTATCCGGGATGCGACGCTGCATTTAAAGAAAAGTAGCGTTTGTTACAGTGCTGAGGGTTTAGATACTAGCAAACTTTATACCCAAGCAAAGGAGAGTTTGGTAGTAGATCCCTCAAACAAATCGTGTTCGGGACCTGCATCGGTGGATATAAGTGTAAAAAACGGGCAGAAGGATTGGGAAGTCGTTGACAGCCAGGAGAAGCTATTTGAGCTATTCAGTGTCCTGGCAAGCGATGAAATTGTTGCTGTATTGAAAAAATACAGTTTTCTCCCATTATGGCGTACGTTGTCTCCTGAACAAAAGCTTGAACTGTATGAACAGACAAATTGTCATGAACTAAACCTGTGGCTCAAGCACAAAGATCCCACGTTTTTTGATAACCATGTCAAGCCTTTCATTCAGGTAAAAGAAAGAAAACAACAATGGGTTTGAACTGAGAACGAACTTGCGTTGTAGTGCAAAATCCACAAACGGTTCATGGACCTTTACCTGTTAGATGAAGATGTATCAGCCTATGCCGATAGCCTGTCCCTATTTTATTCCCTCAACGCAGCGGAGAAAGCATTATTAGGCCGTAGAATGCCTGGACAAGTGCCTGCTATCCATGCTTACTTCCAAAACGAGTACAAAGGAATCCCTGGGCTACAAGCGGACACTAGCTTTGATACTGCACTTACAGGAAGTAGATCAACTATCACCGTAAACAAAGCAGTTTACGATACTTTCGGAATGCCGCCACCTGCTGCATTCTCTCAACAAACAACGAATCATTTTGGGTTAGCCCGATCAATTCGACCAATGGCAGCGGACTTTGTGTTGGCTCCAGGCACTCAAGTGGAGAGGATGGATATTGAAGAAGACGGTAAAAAAAGAAACGAAAATTTGTGTTTCAGAGACTTAACTAAATCCACTTATGACGATGTAGATTATGAAGAGGAGACGGATATGGGCTCAGTAGATGACGACAAGGCTAATGAAGAAGAGAATGACAGATTACTCAGAGAGCGTGCAAGGAAGATGTACGAGAAGGTTGCATATGAGTTTGTGAAACCGACAAATGAATGGGGAGAGAAGGGCTACTATCACAATGATACAGATACATCTGGTCTTGTAACTGCAAACCAATTCTGGATTGACTATCTGCGAGCTGAAAAGGGCAATAACTTCCTCTCTAAAGTGAGTCAAAAAAACACTAAACCTGAAGGCCATTTATCTCCTTGCATAACCAAAAAAAACTATCTTTTACTTTAGGATTTCATTTATGCAACTAAAAGTTTCACTGAAGTCATGTTCGCGCTTGCATTGCTGGATCTGCCATTCAAGGCAGACGCTTCCTGGACGCAAGAGTTTAACGTGCAGAGCGGAGTGATGACGATTACTGCTTATACGCCATGTATCATTCTGTATCGCACCTTACGGGTCAGTTCTACTGATGATCAAGGCTATATGCACATTTTCTAACCTAGCCGTCTTAAAGGAACTTGACTGTGCTTTCCCGAAGAACCCTGCCTTGCTTATAGGACAAAGTTACTTTGTTCAGAACAAGACAGCCTCAACGCCAGAGGAACGGGAAACGGTGGAACCAAGCGAATTCCAACCCTTCACAGAGTATGGTTGGAATCTTGCTATTAGCAGTAAGCATCCAATGGAGATGAACACTTTAAACACTGATGCGAAATGCATTTTTTTGTTTTAGACGTGTCGCCTGAGTCGTGCGTTTGCGAAGTTACAATGCAGCTACCTACAGGCTCTATTCCTATCGGTCCGACTGCCTATTGTTTTTCAAAGACAATCAACATCGAACCATATTCGACTTGGCGAGAAATAGTTGGTAGTTTTTATTTTCCTAGCTGCGGCTCATATGTCCATCCAGCCGTGACGCTGACAAAGAGGGACACAAGTTCAACCCGTTCATTGTCCGTCGAAGATTCGCAACCGTTGAACAGACCACAGCCTATAAACCACTCCGAGCCACTGGATATCCTGGTTAAGGAACCTTCCACGGGATATAGTCAAAGCTCTTTGACTAGAAGAAGCTGGACTACAGTTGCTAGCAGCGCAACGAATGATGAGGTGATCGAATATCTTGCGCAGCAAACGAACCTTAGTCGCCTCGATATGAACTTAATCACTTGGAGAATGACAAATGCTGATTTCGCTCGAAAGATATTTGATCTACTGGGTCAGCAACGTCATTTCTATTCTCAAGAATTATGGCAGTACGGCGTGTATCATGGATTTAGAGATGTTATCAAGCAGTTACTCGAACAGAAAGATAATTTCCATCGCTTGTTGGGTAACGTTGGTCGTGCATTTGAATCGCCACTTGTATCCATCCTGCCTGCCGAGCATAAGACGCTCGAGGTACTTGATTATTACCCGATTATCAACGCGCGGGGTAAATACACCTTACCATATACGTATTTATATTGATCTATTGAGTAGCTCATCGCATCGGATCTGCTTACGAAATATTGAATAAGCAATTTTACAATCAGTACGACAAGTTCCTGGACTATTTGTCCCAGAAATCCCGTGCAAGTCCTGCTGACCGTGCTGTTCTAGCCATATACCTGATATTGCAAGACCGCATTGGAGAAGCTAAGGCGGTCTATCATGACCTGCAGCAGATGATACAGCAGGATAATCGAGAGATGACATCGATGAAAGTGCAACTGGATTATCTCGGAGCTTATCTTCACACACGTGTTCGTGCTGACGAAGGAGAGGCAGGACAGACGGCGCTTGGCACTTGTTCAGCTCGGGAAATAGCGAAGAAATACCGCGATTGTGGTAGTCCTCGCTGGCGAAAAATTTTTGGCAGCCTTGAAGATTACATCAATGAAGTGGGGAGTGCCAATGAAGGCACGGATGATACTTCGGTCGATTCTAAGCGCCGCCAAATGCGCGCCATTCGGTCCGTGCCGCTTATAGAGTTTGATATCCAAGATGACCAGTTGCATGTTCGCTACGCAAATGTAACGGCTATCGAAGTCCGTTATTACAAGATGAATGTGGAAGTCATGTTTAGTAATGATCCTTTCATCGGAACTGCTACACATCCTGCGCAGACAAATAGTCGAGACACTGACAAGTATAGTCTGATAAAGCCAAGTTACGTTGAACACCACACGTTGAACGAGCATCATGCAAACAAACGCGAGGAGGAGGACGATTTCGAATTGGTTGGAATCGATAGTCTTCAGGTGCAAACCCAAAGCATTCCTCTTCCTGAAAACCTGAAGAAGGCAAACACGATGATTGAAGTGATTGGCGAAGGCGTTCGTCGACGAGAGCTGCACTTTGCCCATAGACTGATAGTTCATGTGGCAGAATCGTTCGGTGTGGTCCGAGTGTTGAATCAGGAAACCCGAAGGCCTGTAGCTGGGGCTTACGTAAAGGTCTATGTCCGTACGAAGCGGGACCACGGCCATCGGGTCGAGTTTTGGATGGATGGCTACACTGGTCTAAATGGAACTTTCGACTATGTCGGAGTCACACAAGGCAACGCCTTGGTGGGAAATCAACAAGAACTGAAGGATATAGTGGAAAATAAGATTCAGAAATTCAGTATACTCATTATGAGTGAGCAAGACGGAGCACTGATCAGAGAAGCATACCCTCCTGTAGCTTAAGAGATAAAAACAAACTGCTGTACTCATATGGTTGACACTATTCAATGATGAAATGTCAGAAACTTGGATCATGTCAAACACAGAAACATGATGTAGTTGTAATAAAGAATACTTTAAAGGTTTTAATACCTGCAACAAGAGAATGCTACGAAGTTCCTTTCTTTTTTATTTGGTATATCCAAGGCAGGTTACTGGAAAGGGAACCTATTACAACGGTAAAGAAATGCAGCAAGGAGCGTGTGGTGTGTAACGTCATGTAATAAAACAGAGGTTGCACAAACGAAGTTTTTGTGGATGTTTAAATCCAGTAAATCGGTGCAAAGCCGTTGTATATGATCTTTTTATTGGCTGTGTTGATATGTATAACAAAGAAGTCATCAGTTTAATAAATAGCTTACATCAACCCGATCCCTCTAATAGATAGCTGCCGAGATCATCATCATGCATGAAATGGAGATTGTCGGACAAATGTTTCATCTTACACCAAGAACAAAGGAAAAAAATCCGTATTAAAGTGATTTCTAGGATTTCAATTGTAAATTCCATAGTTTGGCGAGTCAGAACCCAGTGATTGATAGAGCCGAAGAGACAAAACCAAATATTAAAGGATCAGCGTCATTTTTCCGGTGCTTAGTGAAAACTTTAGAGGATGTTTTCAAATCCAGAAATCATCGATAAAGAAGGACACAGACCTTTAGATTGCGATTATGTATGGCTGATAATGTCTGTTGTGGTACAGGAAGCAAAGAGAATGTACTAGGACGTGCCATTCTAAAAGCTGTCTTCTCTACTCGAGCAATTTTTTATCCCAGCATTCTAGCAAGGTGGCATTAGTAGCTAAGCTCTGTCGACTTCCATCTTAGTACAATGTCCAGCCGGTTCTAATGCAGGATAGATACTTAACGACAGTAAATTTGCTCAAAAACTTGCTTTTGTTGTTCTTTCTAGAATAGTGGGCCATAACTCGAATATTGCGGGGCGCCCCGCTACCAAAGATGCTTAGTTCAACATTGCATAGCTATGGAAAAGAATATACCAGTTTTCTTGCTTTTCTACTCAGTTTCTTTTAATTGATTGTTTTTTTCCTCTTAGTAAAGCATACACTGTAAATTTCAATATGCAACAGCAAAATGGCCATGTCCAAAAATGGCATTCAAGCTTCTATACCGGACTTTTTATCCCGTCACCTAAACCTGGATACCGAACAACCAAAATGGGTAATCCCCGGCGAGGTAAAAATCAGATAAACTTTTTCCATAGTGTCACAGTGGAATTGACAAGGGGAAGTTGTACTGTACATCTGATAAGGTGTAACACTCCAGTCCTGTTTCTCTACTTTCCACCGTGAAACTTATAACCAACCAAATATCGCCTTTTGAGGTTAAAAGCTTCTTGGCACAACATGTGTGATCGCCCGGTCTACACGGGAATTTTTTCTTTTCCAAAAGTGATAAAATCAAAAGATAAATTTCATCTCTCCTCTCTTCCTTATTACTCTTCATATTCCATCTTTCTCTTTCGCATATACACGCACATTCTCTCTCTTTCTCTGTCTCTCTTCTTACTTAGATCTTTATCAGACACAAACCAGGGATTTATATACTAATCTTGAAACACTATATGCACTAAAAAAAAAAAGGAAAAGATGGAGAATGATGAAGGAAAAAAAATTCATCTTCCCTATGCAATGCGGATTTCTCTAACCCTCTCCAAAACATTTCGCAAGTCGGACACTATGGCTGAGTCTAGCCTGCTGAGACCTTTTTTATCCTTTTTTATTTTGTATGTACATAAAACCTTACCAACAACACCAAAAGTGTAGATTATGTGAAGTTTTTTTTGTCTTACGCTTGTACCATGTTAAGCTCTTCAAGTCAATGTTAATGCATCAAGCGTTGTACTAGTTCAAATAACCACATGATGCTATCAGATGATCGAGATCTTTGAGGGAAGAATGCCGTTGGGAGGGTACAAGTTATTTCATCGGAAGCGGAGCTCATACGCAACTTCGTTTTATAATCGTCAGATCGCCCAAAAGGGTTTACTTTCTTAACAGACAGAAAAAGATCAATGCGCCTGATCCTGTGTTCTTCAACACAACCTTCATCTAAATTCTCCCCCAAATAATTGTACCTCTTTTTACCTTTTCTATTGACCGAAGAAATCCAGTATTTACGATCGGAAAATACCGCTTAAAGTCGATCTAATGCTTCGGGCATGATATATTTTACAATAGTTTACTTTCCGTGTTACACTAATTTTTTTCCTGGTCTTACTCTGGGCTACAAGAGAAAAAAAATCATATCCACATATAAATAAAACCATTTTTGTTTCATTTACGTCTGTCTTTTTCCGCTTGCCTACAATAGTAAAAAAAAAAGAGGAAGATGACGGCCAACTTGGAAAAGCATGAGTTGGACTACATAAAAGACGAGACGCCCGATCCTCTCAGCGAAGAAAAGCCTAGCAACAAACCTTCTGATGGCGATGCCGAGTTGGCAAACGCTCCCTGGCAGTATAAGCTAATCGCCCTGGTTACTGCTCTCTTGCTTCCAGGTAATATAGGCTTTTTTTTTTCCTTTTCTTCCCTTTGACTATAATCCAACCCATCCTACACTGAAAAAAAAACATGCTTTAACCTGTCCTTGTCTCTTTCTCCTTCCTTAACTGAAATACAGTGGGTTCGCACTTTTCTGGTAGCGCTTTGAGTGCGATGAAAAAGCAAATTAAAACCGTAAGCCCAAAGAAAAAAATATTGCATAGACAATTTGAAAAGTACCCGACTAAAAACGAGCATCTTCCGCAAAAAAAAAAATTGAACAGAATCTGGTCATCGATAATACGCGATACGGTGTGATTTCATCTTCGGTCTCGATCATCAACACCATTTTCCCTATTGTGGGTGGTGTTTTCATCGACATGTTTGGTTCTGTCTGGGGTACGCTTGTTGTCAACTTGTTGGTTATTGTTGGAAGTTTGTTGACGGCACTTGCTGCGAAGTATACCTCATTTCCTCTGATGATTGTCGGACGTGTCGTTTTTGGCATTGGCAGCGGTTTGATTGTCACTATGCAAGAATCGTTGTTGTCGAAATGGTTCAGAACACAGCATCTTTCGCTTGCCATCGGCATGCAGTTGTCCATCAGTCGTCTGGCTACCTTTTTGGGCACCTTGGTGGCCAATCCCATTGCGGACGCTACGCAAGACTGGGTATGGCCATTCTGGCTGTCGTTCATTATCTGTGGATTCTCCATCGGCATGAATCTTATTTACGCTCTGATCGTCAAACGCTTGCGTGGCAATGTGGTCACCAAGGAAGAACTGATGAAACTCAAAGCAAAGAAATCCTTCAATTGGCGCTCTGTGCTTAAGTTCCCCGTTTTCTTTTGGCATATTGCTTTGATCGAATTCATCTTCGCTGCCGTTTGGTCCTCTTTCCAGACTATCAGTACCGAGTTTGTGTCGATGCACTTTGGTGGCACTCAAACTTTGGCTGGCTACAAGGCCAGTGCCTCCCAAGTGGTTCCTATTGTTGCTACGCCTTTGCTCGGTCTTTTCATGGATGCCTTTGGTTGCCGTGTTCTTGTCCGTAAGTAGAAGCCAAATTCCCTTATTGATTTATTTTTTCGTTTATTCTCTGCTTAACTAACTTGCTCGCTTTTCTCATTTACTTGCAGTCATCGTCTCTGCCATTTTCTTGATTTTGAGTTCTGTTCTTCTGGGCTGGACCTATGTTAGCGCTGTGGTGGGTATGGTGTTCTACAGTATCTCTCTCGCCTTTGGACCTATTGCCATGATTACCTCCATTGGTATGATTTTGCCCTCGGATTACATTGGTACCGGTCTGGGTATTTACAAGAGTTCAAACAACATCGGAACGACGATTTTGGATATTATTGTCGGTGTTGTTCAGGATCATACTGCCAACCAGGCCTATACTGGTAAGTAATATGAGTCATCACCCTGTGTGATCTCTTCAACCACCACGAGAAAAAGTAGCTTACAAGGCCCATTATTAGGTGTCATGATTCTTTTCCTTGTCCTGTCATGCGTCGGTCTTTTACTTATTGCCTTCTTATGGCTGACCCAACGTATTTATCTCAAGAATCTCTTGGAAATGGGTCGTAAGAAGCGCATTAAGCGTATGAAGGAGATGAATGACAAGGAAGTGGCTTTGGCACAACAAGGCTTGGACTCGTACACAGGCACTGCCAGCAGTTACCTCGGCTATGTATACCTTGGCATCTTCGTCGTGTGTCTCTTGGCCGCCTGGGTTCTTTTCTTCGTCTTTGCCGCTAACGGTAGCGTGGAAGCCTAAAACAGCATTCCCATAAATATATATTATATATTATATCTCGTTCTCTTGACGCACCATGCTAGTATTATTACCTTCTCTGCTGTGCAGTTTGCTTACTAATCAGATATTGTACCCCTTATATTTCTTATTCAATGTAACTGCAATTTTACGTGCATTCATTTTTTGCAAGTCGATCGTATAAAGATAGAGCACATAAAACCACAGCATGGCTTGGTTATGCTTTTCCGCTGAGTTTGTTATTGCAAGTATGAATCTCGATCTAAAATCCTTCCTCTACTTAAGAAGCCATGGTCTTTTTTGTTCATTCTTTTCTCATTTGCTCTGTATACTACATTGTCAGAATTCACGCAGATAAAAGAGAAAACGAACATGACGTGGCCAAGACGAGGACAATTAGTTATTTCTGAGTAGCTCGAATGAATGACGCTGAAGGTGCTCAACTTTCATTCTGACATAAGAAACAGGTCAACACCTTCCAAATTTAAAAGAATTTCAATTTATGATCTGGCATAGCAAGTAAAATAACGTTGTGAAAGAATACTGATCAGATGCGACAATACCGAGCAAGGACTTCAATGCTACTGAAGTGGAGAAAGCAGAACAGAAATAGAGTCGTTGTGAGTACCCTTCCGAATCTTGGGAACGGACCATATAGCCATGTTTGACTTTACACACAGTGTAGCCATGCGCAAAGTTCGTTGAGCAGCTGCAATTCACGTTCATAGCATTGCCTGACAATATTACCAATTTTTGTTTTATCTCCTTTTTCAACTCACATCTTCATTACTTGTTTTCTTGTTGTTCCTTCTCCTTCTTTTGTCTCTCACAGCGTTTTTTTTCACTTACGCTAAAAGACCTTCTCTCTTCTACACTTGTTTTTTTTTATATTGACGAAGCTAGATGGGACATACTGATAAAGTGCAGCGCCCGTAAGTCGTGAATAAAGACCGAAAGAATTTTAACTTCAATAGCTGACTGAAAACTTAAATTTCTCTGTGTTTCACCACGTCGGCAACATGCATCAGCACATAGCTAAAAAGGAATCATACCCTACACCAAAGATCGAATGTAACCCAAATCTACACGTTGACAATGTTTAACCGAAGCCAAGTCTTTGATTGATAACTTTAACGATTGCAATTTACTTCTGTCGAAATGGAAACTGCTCATTTATCAGCCAAAGATATGGAAGATGCCCGTGTCTCAGTGTAAAGGCCACTCCATTGATGTAGCCATTTTGTAACAAGGCGCGGTGATAGATTTGTCGTACTCCGAATGAAAGGATTTGGTTGGAGGAGTCAAAGTAACTGGTGGTTGTCGTTACTTTTGCAAGACAGTGTTAGACTAAACAAGGGTTCACCAGGGATGCTCTGTTTACGGAGAGGGATTTAGTTACGGAGAGCCTATCACCGGCTCCTAAATACGTAAGGGCACTCACTCTTTGGTAAGTATTAAGCTGGCGAACATAGCAATTTTGATACTTGTACAGTGTTGAACTCTATTATTCAATACATGCCATTTTAGAGACAATCTACCTAAAAAAAGATCTTTGTGCTTTATTTACAAATCCATAGGCAATAAGTTATGATCGCTCGCGTCTGACAGCATCTCTGGCAGCTCTAATCAGAGGAGCAAGTGAAGGTAAAGGATCGGCCAGTCTTAAGAAGGGATGTTTCAGCAACTCGGCGGCAGAAGGTCTTCGTTCTACTTCAACAGAGAGACAGCGGCCCAGAAAGTCACGGAACACAGGGCTGAGGGCCTCAGGATTTTGCAGTTTTGGTGTCCCATTGTTGGCAATCAAATAAAGAGCTCTTAACGGGTTCTCGTTCAAATATGGTGGTTCACCTTCAACCATTTCAATTGCCATGATACCGAGAGACCAAATATCCACTTTAGGTCCATATTCCTTACGCGTCACCACTTCAGGAGCCATCTGTTAAAGGAAACTAAGTCAGCAGAAAATTCAGATGTGTCAAATATAGTTTGTTACCCAGTATGGTGTTCCGACCATGGTGGTGCGTTTCGCTTGCATATCGTTTAACTGGGCACAAAATCCAAAATCGGCTGAAATGAATCACCTTTCAGTAACGGCTCATTTGCACCCTTGTACTACTTACTTAATTTGATGTCACCATGCAAACTCAAAAGCACGTTGTCACTCTTGATATCACGATGGATGACACCCTTGGCGTGCAAGTGACATAACCCTTCCAAAACTTCCCGACAAACAGCAGCGATCTGTCCCTCCATCATCATATTGTTCGTAACCACATCCGTCAAGCTGCCGCCTTCCATGTATTCCATGATGACCCACAGATCGCCCCGCCAGAGGTACGAATCGATAAAGTTGACGATGTTCTGATGCTGTGATTCTTTCATCACCAAAATCTCGTTAATAATCAGCTCTTTTTTAGGTTGTTGCTCGAGGTTCATTTGCTTAATAGCTACTGGACGATCGCTTCCTTCAACGTACGCGGTATAAACACCACCTGACGCACTATAACACGTCCAATAAGACAATTATTTTACACCACTCATTTTTTACCCCTGTCCAATTTTAGTCATGTTCCTGTAGACAGCACTTGGGTCTGTCTCGGTACAGATAGACTTCAACTTAGCAATCACTTCAGCATCCTTCATAGTACTCTTGCGTTCCTTTGGCACTCTCTGTTTCACCGTACCAGGTGATCCAGTTAAAGTACCCTGTTCTTTCGGTCTTTCTTCCCTTTTATCGCGTTGTTTTGCGCTAAGCTTGCGCTTAATATCGTAATCTCGGGCAGCGTGACTCTTTGATGGACTATAACGGGGTGGTTCGATTCCCATTTCCGCAAAGAAACGGTCGTGCGATGGTGAGGTGGGTTTCTCAGACGGGTGATATTCTGTACTCTATCAACAAATTGCACTACATACAAGAGTTCCTTACTTTTCTCATGGGTGGGCGATTGTGTGGGGGAGCGCTAACGCGAAAGTGATGAGATCTATTATTCCGTACAACCGGAAAGCGAAACTTACAATAAATTCTTCCAAGCGGTTTTGATACGAAGTAGTGGCAGATTCAGATACATATTCATGAGGCTGACGCGAAGGGCTAATGGGCGGCGACGATGGAGGGCTTTGTGCCTTGGGAATAGATGACTTAATCTCACTGTGCGCCTTTTCCATTTTGTGGTACACAGAGTCATCATTGTCACGGTTACGCGTTTCTTGGTAAAACCCAATAGCATCCAAGACAGCCTGTAAACGGCAGGATTCGTGGTTTATATGACGACAGAATCCTTTTAATATTTCTTACTTACTTGTGGATTTTGGAATTGTTCGTGTTTGGAAATACCACTTTGCTTCAACAGTATTTGCCATTCATACGGTAAACCTGTAAATTCACCTGTTGCAGAGTCGAACCCAACATGGGTAACATGTTTTGCATTGTATGGACCCGAGATCTCCATTTCCTTCTCGGGCTGTTTCGGAGTGTCCTTGTTTAGCAGATCTGTTTATGCTAACATTAACAACGAAATAGGTAGCAGACGAAATGCTGGTTACCATTAAAACTGCCGACAACTTTTCCAAACACGTCTTTGAACGAGCGACTACCTTTACCGTTACTCATATCCTTCAATGACGACTCCTGCTGGGGCGAATCTGAGCCGACAGAATCGTCTTCACTCTTTCCGCTGATTCGGTTAAGCTGGGATGAATAGTTGGTAGTAGTAGGTGCTTGTGGCATACTAGGATCAGAACGACTTTGCAATGGTTTGAGGAGAGGTGAGCTGGTGGAGGGTAAAGGGGGGGATTTGCCGACGGAATCGGAGCGGTTGCGTTTTGTTGAGAGGGTTCTTGATAAGAACGAGCCGGGCTTATTATTGGTTGCAGGCGATGTAGATATTACACTGGACGCATCTACACCACTATCCGTGACTTGGCGAGCGGACGACCTGATCGACTGCTTCCGACCTATACACGATGTAAGATTAAAGAAGAGGCGGAAATACTCGGGACATACGTTTCTCGGAGATATCTGGGACTGGAACGGCATCATGATTACGAATATGTAGACGTTGCAGATGGCCAGATAGGGATCGATGTAAACTAGAGCTCTTGCTATTACTAGGCGACGACATGAATACGTCCAAGTTAGGCTAGATGATTGTGAAGCGGATAACCGGACGTTGCGATGATGGAAAGAAGGAAGGAGGAAGTACTATATGTCGATGGGGTGTATTGGATGGGATATTGTTGGTAATGAAGCAATGAAACAAAGAAGAAATGAAAAGGGCCGAAAAAAGTTTTCGTCTTCTGTGATGTTTCCCAACGAAGAACCAAAGAAACCACCCATTTTCGCTTCACGGTGGATTTCCCATTCTGGGATATTCAGATGCAGTCACGGCATGGTTACACACAAGAGTGGACACTGAATTTCCATCAGAAATGCAACCAGGCTACGGGAAACACAGACAGCGACAGTCTCTTGCATAAAACCCACATGGATGGCTTTATTAACTTTTTATTGTCAATGCGTAAGATGCTTGCATACAAGATCAGCTTTGATCGGCCACATGCTGAACCACATCCATTCCAAGATGGTTTTGAATCTGACTTTGAAGTGTGCTTTTTTAAAGAAAAAGCTAGTAGAACAAAAAGAAATCTCATTTCGATTTCCAACTACTGCCTGTCATATTCAATATCCATCAGATCAATGAAAGTATCTTTGGGCTTAAATAAAAGAAAGGAATAGCACGTTCTCAGAATGATTAGTTTTTGGTTGTTGCACAGGCTTCTATTGTGAAGAAGAAGAGACCATGTTGACTGGTTTACTCTAATACATTGGGTTATGCCTATATATCGGAACCTACTTAAAACTTAACACTTTATTTCGATTTTTCATGCTAATGGAAACATTTACATAAAGCATAGAAGAATGAACCCCCCTTATCATATATGTTCATCGACACATCGAAATAGACCATATGTCTGTTAAACGTGATTCACACGCATACTAAGGGGCAGTTACAGAGTAATACTGAAGGAGGTACATGGAACCATGCAGAAAATCTAAATACCTTAACAGAGTCTTTATCTCATCTGGTTTTCAGATATTAGCTGTGTGGCTCACACCTATAGGTTCTTGCGAGAGTATTTAGGTCCGTTTCAAAATACCTTGCGCTCATAAGGCCTTGCCGTTTTCCGCCTTTTGGCTCTCATTCTCCACATATTAAATCGTCAGTAAATATTTCGATTAACTATATCTAAAATAATAATTTACATCCATTGTCTCTGTGTTTTAGCCTGCGTAGCCTCTGCCCAGAATCACCTTGCTTTTGCGACTAGCTCCCCCGCCGTAAGTGAAAATAAAATAATGTCCATCCGTACGATCATTATCCTTCGCTCTAATATTCTTCAAGCTCTCACCAAGTAGTGCAGCGCTCCATTTTCTCTGCAAACGTTAAACACAACAAACCAGCCGCTCACGGAAGCCGTAGACTTGTTGTCCTTGATTTCGCTGTTCAATACTACGGAACTGGTTGGAGCATGATGAGCTGTGTTAAGCTGTTAGTATTACGGACTGGTCAATGGTGACGTCCATTGTCACTGGTTGAGTACTTTAAAATGAATAAACCAAGCCATATATATAAGAGCACTGCAAGTTCAAAAGCCTTACACAACCGCAAAGCAAGAATGAAGAGTTGGAATAGCTACTGCGCTTTTTAAGCTTATTCTGACAGAGAGTACGCCAAAGTTAAAATTTGCTTTGGTCCAACATGTATTTCATACTATGCAGGCAGTGCTACAATCATGGCCGAGACTGTTGGATGTGTAAGCGAGCAAGCGTTATAGATTCGCCTTTATATACTGCTCAATTTGAGCCGAAAGACCAAATGACTGACTTAAAATGACTTGTATACAGCTATATTACTTTAGATAGCTTGCAAATCACGTCTTGTTTCCTATCCTTTTGTCTTCTTTCCTAACCTTTCTTTTATAAAACTTCGAGCACATTTAAAAAGAGATCGGTTTTTGGTTGACAATCCTTCTTATGCGGAATTATCTTCGACAACATCTTTCTAAACTTCGCACAATATGCTCAAACTGCAGCTTTTGTGAAGGAGAGTTCGAGTCGAAGCTGATAAAATCGGCCGTCCGGAGATAACACCTGCACGGTTCACACGGGGTAGCTTCACCGCTGTTTAAATTTTCCAGGTCAGCATTCTTTAAGCCTATGGCAGGCAGATCAACACTTCACCTTGTCAATGATGATATCATTTTGGCTAATCGCCGAGAACGAACGTGCCTTGTTTAAATCATTTAGACCCAAATACAGCAAGTAACAGAAGGATAAGGTGTCCAATGATTGGCTAAAGGTCGTTGACTCATTTGTCTAAGAGAACCGACCGCGAGGAGTACAAAAGCAGAGCATTCTCTCTTCAGGGTTTCGCAAAGAAAGAATGCTTTCCAGCACACTTCGACTTTATTACCGTGATACCTATAATACGTTGGCAAAAGCAACTATCCTTGATGTGGGAAAAGACCAGGACGGCACCTATGTGGTCTTAGACAACACAATATTTCATCCCCAAGGTGGAGGTCAACCAGCAGATCAAGGTTGGCTACTATGGGACGATCAGCAAGCAGATGTCAAGAAACTGGCAAATTCAGAAAATGTGGTCCGGCATTACTGTGATGGTCCTTTCGAAATCGGTCAGATAGTGACGCAGAAAGTTGACAAGGATAAGCGCATACTGCATGCTCGATGGCATTCAGCTGGCCATCTTTTGTCGAATGCTGTGAATCAGTTGTATCCCGATCTTCAAGGCTGTAGTGGAAACCATTTCCCTGGAGCAGGATTCGTGACATTTGATGGGCCCATACCGCAGGATCTTGCAACATTCAAAGAAAAAGTCGGAGCCCTTGTAAATTCATTAGTAGAACAAGCTCTACCGACCACGAACAATTGGGACCAGCCGTCGCGACAAATCCAATTTGGTGATCTGGCTCCATCACCCTGTGGAGGTACACATGTAGCAAATACAAGTGAAATTGGCAAAATCATTATACGAAACGCAAAGAAAAATCAAGGGAAATTGCGGGTTGGATACAATATTGCATAGAAAAAAAAAATAGCCTCTTCAGTGTATATTATAACAAGTCGATAAACATGACAAATATGTATATTCTCCTACGGATAACCACTTGCAACCATGTTGGGGTTTGCTTAATCCTCTGAAAAGTGCCGGCGTTCTATATGTAGTAGGTTCTCCTTTAAAAGAAAATATACAAGGTAAAGGAAGACGATTAAATTCATGAAGGAACGTAAATCAAAGCAGTGTCGAAACGAACGAGATATGTGATGTCGGTCATATCCAATACAACCCGCTGCTTAGGGAAAATAGACTCATAAAAATTATCCATTGTTTTTCCTCAGTCTGCTGCAAGACTAGCATGCTATTGTGCTTTCGTTCACCAAGCTTACATAGTCTGATCGGTCTTTCACCGTTACACAGCATTAGACACCTTCACACAGCGCTAATTGTGAAGATATCCACGTCATTGTATCTCACGACGATGCGTCTGGTTAACCAGGAACATAGTCATGGGTCGGTTGAAGCGGGTCTATTAATGTACGCAGATAAACAGATGGAGTGTTTACTCATCAGCAGGGTTGTTGAAAGGTCATTTCGGATCGTGTCGTTGCTTCGGTTAGATTTACCGAATTGTTCTTTTTCTCTATTATAACGAAGAGCCTCTGCATCACGCGCTAATCCCACTTCTCACTATAATGCCACTAATTAATATAGATTTAACTTTTTTCACGTTTAAGTTTATGTATATTCTACATGCTAAAAAAGCGGCGACGGCAGGTAAATTATCGGTCGACTTCACCAAACACAATATCCATGGTACCGATGATGGTAACCATGTCAGGAAGCAAGTGACCTCGGGACATGAAGTCTGAACCTTGGAGATGAGCAAAACCTGGGGCCTTGATCTTGCAACGGTAGGGTCTGTTGGATCCATCAGAGACAAGGAACACGCCAAATTCACCCTTGGGAGCCTCAATGACCGTATAAGTCTCACCAGCAGGGACTGAGTAACCTTCAGAGTACAGTTTGAAGTGATGAATCAAAGCCTCCATGTTTTCCTTCATGGCAGCACGCGGAGGAGGAGCAATCTATTTTGTGGCGAATCAGATCCCGTTCCCCACAAAACCATAAAGACCTTAATGCAAATTTTATACCTTCCAGTCATCGATCTTGTGGTTGCCTTCGGGCATCTGGTTGACACACTGGGCAATAATGCGAAGCGATTGGCGCATTTCTTCCATACGGCACAAGTAACGGTCGTAGCAGTCACCAGTCTGACCAACTGGCACATCGAATTCAACTTTATCGTAGGCATCATAGGGCTGAGTCTTACGGATATCCCACTTAATACCAGAAGCTCTCACCAACACACCAGAGAAACCCCAATCCATGGCTTCCTTTGCAGTGACTACACCAACATTTTCCGTACGCACTCTCCAGATACGGTTCTTAGTGAGCACTTCGTCGACTTCATCGATACGATCGCCGAATTGTTCAGCCCAGCTCTGAATGTCTTCCAACAGGCCAATGGGCAGATCATGGGCAACACCACCTGGACGAACATAGGCGGCGTGCAGACGGGCACCAGACACACGTTCGTAAAATTCCATCAATTTTTCACGTTCCTCAAACATCCACAAGAAAGGCGTCAAAGCACCAACGTCCATAGCGTGAGACATAACGGACATGATATGGTTCAGAATACGGGTAATTTCGCCAAACATCGTTCGGATGTACTTGGCACGCTCAGGAATTTCGACGTTCAACAATTTCTCGACAGCCAAAGAATAAGCTTGTTCGTTGCACATCATGGATACGTAATCAAGACGATCAAAATAAGGAAGCGCTTGAAGATATGTCTTGTACTCGATCAATTTTTCGGTACCACGATGCAACAGACCAACGTGAGGATCGGCGCGTGTGATTTCCTCACCATTCAGTTCCAAGATCAAACGCAACACACCGTGAGCAGCAGGATGCTGAGGTCCGAAGTTAACAGTAAAGTTACGCAGTTTGCTCTCTTCTTCATCGTAGGCGGCTATGTTTGATTAGTCCAACAATAGTTAGCCCATGGGAAAGGGAGGGAAAAAAATACAGGTTTGCTGGCAAACCAATGGTCACCTTACCACCAAATTCTCTATCTTCTGTGATGGTCGTCACTGGAATGTCCTTTACAGTTTCATTTACTGCTGTTGCCATAGTGCGCCAATGCTGAAAAGGTCTGGTAGGCTGCAAGCGGGGTCTGAGGAATGACGGGCGAGCGGATGCCGTAGCAAGCCGACGTGTCCACATTCTAGCGGCAAACGACATTTTTTAAGAAAAGAGTGGGGAGTATGAGGTGAATCTTTCGAAAAATTGGTTAATTCCACTTGTCAAGCCGTGTAACGCGTTTACCTGTAGCCTCAAGCAGACAGTTACAGAAGCAAAAGCTGAAATTTTTGTTTTCGAAGGCGCTTTGGGGACTATGACATCAGCAGTTTAAAGACGTGGGTTTTGAAATTCCGCTGTTTGGTCTCTTCATTTTCTGCCATTTCTGCCCTTGCGCTCAGCGACTATTAGCCATAGGAAGGTTAAGTCATACACTGTTGAATCTTTCTTTCACATAATTACATTTTCATATTAATTATATTTTTAAGGGGATCTTAAGCGGCTTTCAGGGAAGCAGAGGGAAAGAGAGCACTAGTACCTTTTAGGCTGATAAAATTTGAGCGCATCATTTTCACAGTCCGAACATTGGACTTTATACACCAGGTTCTCTCTGCAATAGTTCAGAAAAAGATGTAGATGCAAGGCAAAGTAGAGGAACGAGTGGGTAAGTCAGTACTCTAGCTTTGTTAGGGTGTAATGGATTGTATACTGAGCATCGATATGCGTTTTTGTGGTATGATTTGTTTTTGTCAATTTCCCACCCACAAGTCTCAACGAAGGCGGGGTTGATTGTTCAGGAAAAGCTCACTGTCACGGTATGAAAAATTGAGTTTTTATAGCGCTCTAGTCAAATTTACAGGGTTGATGTGTCATATCACATATCAGTGCAATTCCTGTGCCGAATGAGCGGCAAGACCTGAATTGACTGTCCTAGTTACCCATTCTTTTGTTTCTTATAGTTGTCACTTTGGAGGGTCGGTGAGTCATACAGCTCCTATAACAAAAAAAAGGAAAACGAAAAAAGCAAGAAAACAAAAAAGGGGGACCGAGACCTCTTAAAACAACATGCCCTACGGATGGTTTACTGTTTCAATGTTCCGTATAAGTGTTCGTTTAAACATGGAAAGACTGGTAGGATCACTACTGGCAACAGACAGGTTGTGGTAGTGATACCTGCTTCATTACACAAAACGAAAGTCTGACGCGTGTTAAACTGCAATTCATTGGTCTGATCCGTTACGTTGGAAGAAAACTGAAGAATGTGGCGAATATGAATAGCAGTTGGGCTTGCCCACAAAAGCTTGATTGCATATTTGTCAACAAAACGTGACATCGAAAGCCTAGACATATCGCATGATCGGCTGGAACTGTCAGTGCGGATTTTCTTCTATCAATCCACTGCAAAAAGCTCGGCGTTCATTGAAAGATTCTACCTTTTTCTTCTGCTGTGTTTTAATACATTCTTTTCTTTACTTCGCCCTCTTTAAGTACTTCAATTTCATCTCTATACGAACATGCCATCTTCACCCTATCTTCAAACTATCGAAACGAAAGCGTGGGCATCGTCCATGATTGATATGCTTTTTACTGAAGCACATCCAGTAAGCTTCGAGCCTTTGCCTCCGATTCCTCCGATTTTCTGCAACTTGCCGCATCGCCGACGTTCTAAGGAAACGCCTTTGCGACGTTCGGTATCCATGTTTGAACGATATCCCGCATCAGAAGATAAACAACGGAAAAAGCGGACTGGAATATCTCAACGTTCACCGTCTTTGTTCAAGCATTGGAGGTTAGGAAAAGAAAAACGAGGTATTCTACTATGGAAAGACACAATGGCCAGATGGCAGGCTGAGTCCACCCCATTATTCAGCGAGATTCAGTGCAAGTGAGCAAAACAATTTTACATAACTATCCTACAATGTTGTTTTCTGCGTAATTCATACAGGGTATCAACACAACAATCGAGATATGTCATGATGGAGTTACTGTCCACGGAGAATACATATCTTTCTCATTTGAACACGGTGAAATCGGTAAACCTTCCGATTTATGTGTAACAAACTAGGCAACTTATTATGTCCGCTGCAGACGTGGATGGACCCTTTGATGGACGCGGTGCATTACAAAATGATTCAGCGACGAGAAGTGCAACCTATCTTTGCTTGTTTCCCACAACTTATTATCCTCTCCACAGCTTTAGTCCATCGATTTGAGGGTAGCAGAAAACCTAGCGCAATAGCTCAGGTATTTTGTGATTTGGAGGATATGTTTTCGGTCTACATTATATACGCTGCGAATTATGCGCGCTCAATGAAATATGCTTCCAAAATGAGCTGCCATCCTATATTTCGCGAACTGGTCAAGGTAAGCCAGAAAGATAAGAGGTTTTTGTTTGTTTTTTCAGCATTTTTACAGGCTACTTCTGATCAAACGAGCCGCATGACACTGGCTGATTACCTAATTGCACCTATTCAGCGCATAACACGATACTGCCTCCTGTTGAAAGGTAAAAGAAACCATAAATAATATCCGATATGTCCAACCGATATGATCAATAGAACTGAAGAAATCAGCATCATCGGATATCATGGACAAAGCGTTAAAATGCATGTCAGCCCTTGCCCTGACTATGAATGACATTCAATGTTAGACCTGGTAGAAATCTGAAAATCCACGCAGAATAAATTTAAGCAACACAGCCGGTTGAGTGGCTAATACATGATTAGACAACAAACTTCGATCCTTTATTGGATATCTATGAATTTTGGAGTTTTTTGGGTGATCGGAAGGCATCTTTCCTAAGGAACGCTAAACGTACGGTTGTAAGGGACAAATTTTGTTTCTTTCTCCAAACAAGGGTAAGTAAGCAAAGCATTTTTCTATATTCCTTTGTATTAGAGGCATTAATTTTTCTTTGCTTGTATGCTACCTACTAATTTCCAAAATATGATTCCTGTTAGTGAACGTTTGTTCTGCGTGCAATCTTTATTTGGTCCCTGGAATGACTAGTGTAGAGTGTATCACCTTTCCTTCGTTGCTGCTGATGTATCTTCGATATGGAGACAGGTGCAAATCAGTTCACAAGAAGAAAGGAAATTTACAGGCACGGTTTAGGAATTGTCAAAGATAATATCAAGAAACGCTAACAAGATATGGATATGAAGACATATTCGGCTCCGATGAGAATGCATTGTGTTTCGCGGCAGCTCCAAAGACGACTGCAGCAGGAATTGGCTTCTCGTGATAAAAACTGAACAAGAAGCGCTTGACAGTAGGACTGTTTTGCAATGGGCTATACTAGCTCTGCAGAATTACGTTGGCAAGGTGCACCAAGACCTACAGGGGCAGATCAATGTTCTCAATCTGAACGTCAAAACTTTCGTCAATCTCAGTAATAAAACGCTTGAGCCTGCAATCGTCACTTGATCAATTAATGATGTATTTCAATGATTGAGGTTTCTTTTGCCTATTAATTTCCTTCGTTTTTATATATAATACAGAATGCCATAAAGTCTAGCGTCGCGATGCGTTTTTAAATTCGTAAAAGTGAGGTGCAAGTTCAGCGAGCCACTCCGGTTCGATCACAGTCAAGTCGCGCATATAGGCTTGCGTAGTTTCCACCACTTCATGAAATACCACACATTTAGGATTGCGGTTAAATAAAACAGAATTTGGATGGATATTCAGTAGGACACCGTCCCGAATAGTGCGAAATCTCCCACTGCCATCCGGTTCGGCTATGGCTGCCTGCGCAAAATAACCGCTTGCTAGACACTTGCGGATCTGAGTGCTGGCCTGTAGTCGTCCTTCGTCCGTTGCAGGATATTGGCGAGCGGCGCTGACAATGGGAACATTAAACCTTTTCATGTATTTTAATAGCTGCACGCGGATGCTCATAGCTCGTGAAAGTGCCTTGAAGTTTAGAAATCGATCGTGACACCATTTACCAGACTTATTTCCTTTGTTGCAAAAAGCAATATATACATTCAGCAAGCTTAAGTGATCACCATCTTCCACCCAAAATTTCCGTCTAGTTTCGTTAAGAACGTCCTTCGGAACGCGAGTTGGCTGTAAAAACACGTTCTGAACCGAAAGCATAGCTGCGATTGTGGCGATTTCTTCACTGCATTTAAAATCACCCGACGCTAAGAGTATTTTGCCTAGCATAGGATCCACAGGAAACTCAGCTAACTGTGTACCCAACGGGATGGTAAGTCTTCCAGCATCATCTAGGGCCTTGAGCGAATAAAGGAGCTCCAAAGCTCGAATCATTAATTCTGCTGGCGGCGGAGTCAAGAAATCAAAGCGTAAGACGTTATCGATCCCCAGTGCTTTCAGCTGCAAAATCACAGGGGCAAGGTTACTCCTAGAAAGTTTGCGTCCTGGTTAAAAAGAGTTGCTGTCGTTGCCATCTCGACAAACCTCTGTATCTCGGGTATACTTGTATCTCGTAAAGAATTATATGTGTCTTCGGTGTACATCCTAAATGCCTTTCCAGGTCGCACTCTTCCTGCTCTACCTGCGCGTTGTAATGCAGATGCCTTGGAGATAGGCGTTACCACCAAAGCTTCCATTCCTGTTTTCGGATTATATGCCCGAACCTAAATTCGCTGTTTAGCGACCCGCATCCATGCTCTAACCTATTCAACCCTACCTTGACAAATCCGCAGTCAATAACATAAACGATTCCTTCTAACGTTACAGATGCCTCTGCGATATTTGTGGATACGACCACTTTCCGGCTATGCCTGGGCGTGGAATCGAAAATGCGCATTTGCTCTTCTACTGTCAGTCCGGCATAAAGTGGAAGTATGATGAGTGACATGCTCTTTTCTGGCAACCTGCAAGGATGATCAATCAATGTGTACTCATTTATGCCACATGACGTACGTTTTTGCTCGATCGTACAGTTCAGAAACAACTGTGTCAATTTCTTCCCGTCCCGTCATAAACACCAAAATGTCACCTACTGGTTCCTTAAGTAATACGTCAATATCATGAAGGAAGTGCCATGGAATCCTTTCTCTTTCTCACCTTGGTATGTATGTCAAATACGGTCTGTATCGCTCGCTCAACATAATCTTCTACTGGTTTTTCGGTGTATAAAATATCCACAGGGTACATACGACCCTCCAAAGAAATAATAGTAGCCGTATCTTTAGACTTGTCTCTCGTTTGGTTATGGTTAAAAAATCTAAGGAATGCTTCTGCATCCAATGTAGCCGATGATATGATAACCTTCAGATCTGGCCGTTTTCTCTGTATCCTAACCATACATGTTAGACCAAGAAGAAAAGGACAAAAACCGCAATATCCTACTTTTTAATGACGCCTAGAAGAATATCAGTGTAAAGACTACGTTCATGTGCTTCGTCAATCATGATCACGCTATATTTTGTGAGCAATGGATCCAGCATCGTCTCCCTGAAAAGCATGCCATCTGTCATATATTTAATTCGTGTTCGAGGACTGGTTTGGTCATCGAATCGGATCAAATAGCCCACCTATCGTAGGAAATTAGTATATATAACCAAAGATTTCAAAGGTAGACTTGCATCAGTTCCTAATCGACATTGTTTTTCGTCAGCAACCCTCTGGGCTACAGAAGTCGCAGCAATCCGCCGTGGCTATCATAAAGAAAAAGGCAGGCGTCAATTGAATATGGACTGAGTTTACCCTTTTC
Source organism: Apophysomyces variabilis (assembly GCA_002749535.1). Lineage (NCBI taxonomy): Eukaryota > Fungi > Mucoromycota > Mucoromycetes > Mucorales > Mucoraceae > Apophysomyces > Apophysomyces variabilis. Next base: position 181,378 of record MZZL01000394.1, on the reverse strand, counting down.
TCTTTTTATTCCCATCCTACTTGTGTACATGCTATCTGCTTTCCATTGGCAGTCCAGCCAGCTTCATCCAGATATTGTGGAATCTCTGTCATCAAAGTGAGATCGCATGATTATGGCGGTTAGTTGGACTTACGCGTCGTCTTTCCAGAACCTGTTTGTCCAACCACAATGACTGTTTGGTAGGTCTCCACCAGGTAGAGCAATTCTCTGCCTACACTAGTATGAGGCTTCTTTCCTGCTACCTGGGATCGATGAGCCACTTACGTAGCTTAAATACCGGTAAACGTTCTCTCTGTTGCTGCAAAGTTAAATGCTGGAGGTGTCGTGCAGCTTGAGCAATCACAGTTGCGTCCGTTTCATTTTCAGTGTCTCTGTCAACAGCGCTGCCTGAAGAATACAGTCAATGCTGGTTGCCCTGAGCCAACGCTAGTACATACCTGGCGCGACAGTTCCGGGTTTCCAGAAAGACATGTTATATGTGAAGTGCAATGCTCAAAGAAGCAGACGCGAGTAATATAACATGCAAGTCACATAAGCTACTGTGGCAAGCAATGTTGTTCGCGCCTTTGAACCGTGGACCTAAGAATAAGTCTGCCTCTAGACAGTGGCATGTATAGATAGACCATAATAACACCAAGCAATGCGTTGCAATAACATCAATTGAAGGGAAATTGAAAAGGTAGCAATAACATCAAGAAGTTTGTTCAGCCAAAAGGCCTACAGAGACTTCCAGAAAGACACAAATCCTTTTCATTTTGGCATAGAAAATGTGTACTATAGCCATGGGCAACATAAGTGACAGAAAGTGCTGTATAGGACAGAGTGGAAGCATGAAACGGTCTGGATACTGTACAATGTTCTCTTTTTCTCTCCAACACCATTTTCTTATAGAGGATGTTTTAGGACAGCTTAAACTTTGATATATTCATGTCGATCCTTTATGACAACGAACAAGATAAAAAATAGCAGTACGTTTCATCATGACTTGCACGTCTTACAGTTTAGCCTTTCCTACGGCTGCTAGCACTTGTTCGTTCTTCTTGATGAATTCCATGGCCCTCTGAAACCACCAGTTAAATAGGAAATTGCATAAGACGGAAGAAAACTTACATCTCTACCCCCAGCTTTTTCAAAGACTTCTTCTAATCGTTGTGCTAGGATGAGGTCACCACGAACCTTAATTTTACCCGTCATATACGCTTTGACGCCCGTCATGCTAATTCCCAAACATAAGCACCCTGAAGCAACCAACGTACCTTTCACTTACCCTCCCGTGATAAAGTTCAACAAGTCGCCATCCTCAACTTGGATTTTAACCGTGCGAACCTTGCCCTTTGCTGAACTACGGGCCTTCTCTTCGCTGTCGGTGATTAAAGGCTGAACTTGATTGCCTATAAATTGTAATATTTCCGCATATTCAATGCGTTTCGTGGTCACGTCTCAAGGTGGAAACCATAAGGAGGAGGAGGATGAATTTTTACCTTGCAAAAGCAGATACCTAAAATATTCCCATTAATCCATTTTACGCTTTAATGAATGGCACTTTACCAGGTAGCTGCGGGTTTCTTTCTCTTGGTGACAGTGACGATGAAGAGACCTTTGACATTAGGCCAGAGTGATTTGTCTTCCAACAGTTGGCGTTCCAATTCAGGAAGCATCAGATCAGATATAAGCTGAGGGCGATTACTGGCCATGGTTGCAATGTTGAAAAGTGGTGTGATCGGAAAACTACGAAGGCAGAGCCGTGTTCTTCTCTCTCTTTATATTCCAAAAGTGTGGGGAACTGGCCGCCGACGTCTGGGTTTCAAACATGTGAAAATGCAAGCACCCCTTTCCCCACAAAGCAAATTATGTATTTTTTTCTCATGCGTCCCGCCAAAAGTATAAATCAGAGAAAGCAATCCGTTCTATTGATTTGGCTGTATATATCCAAGGTCTTTTTTTTATTTTCTAATGATTCCTTCTATTTGTTGTAACAGAAACAGGAGCCTAAAGCTATGTAGCTAAGGCATAAATAATTTATCGTCTAAGCTTAGGTAGAATCACATGCTATTCTTTTTCTGTCAGCAATGCGCACAAAATAGGTAAAACCTTTGTCGTGTAAGGGAATACAAATCAAATACAGTAAGGAAAAAAAGAAATACAGAAGAAAGCAAGAAGAAGAGGGAAAGAGGGAGAAGAGAAAGAAAAACAAGGCGATATTACAGTTTGGCAATCTGGAGGCTGCCGTCTTCCTTCCAGCGGCCGGCGGCCTTGCCTTGAGAGATCAGTGGTTTGATACATTCTTCGTAACCTGCAACAACCTGGGTATGGTTCAAAGGTTCTCTTTCTGCCATCTTGGTCATAGCTTCATAAACCTTGCCATCATAGCGGCCAAGAGCAGAGTGCAAGTAATAGTCAGGCAAAGCGAAAGCATCGACCAAGGCGACAGCATCGGGTCGGATTTGCTCCAACAAAGAAATAACCTGGTCCTTCAACATCTTGGTCTGCTCTGAGGAGATGTAACCAGAAAGAACAAATTCTGCAAGTTCCTTCTCCATTGTATGGAGAGCGAACAAGGTTGCCATCGATCGAAGGACTTTGACAATAGGACGCATCTCGGGTGCGGCCAAGGAAGGATCGTTTTGCAGCGTCACAATGAAGTTGCGGACCAATACAAATTGACAATGAGCCTTCGAAATACGGCTAATTTCAACGAGCATAGAGTTCCAGGTACGACCTTGACGGTCAATCTGCTCTGCCACCTGAGCAATGCCATAAGCAGCACGGAAGCCGAACGCCGACAGGATCAACTCAGGGTTCAAGAAATCGGAAGGAGCAGTAGCAGGGCACTTGGCCTTGGGGTTTTGGAGGAATTGAGTCAAATAAGTGATGGTTGGATTGTATTCAGATGGAACTGCCTTGCCAGCCACAACGTTACGCAAAGTTTTAAGGAGATAACGAGCCGTCTGCTGAGTGAGGATATAGTTATCACCTTCCCACTAGACAAAGAAGAAAGACCGGTGAGCTTAACTAAGACCTAGAGACAAACTAACAGTCGGAAAACTTACCGTAACATTGGGAAGATAATCTTGGTAAAACATGCCCAAACCCGAGAACATACTGTAGCCATGACCACCACAAGCACGTCGACAGTCCTCAATGGCCTCGATAGCCATGGTGGTTGTCAAACTCTTCAGACCTGAAGAACTGGCATGAAGATCGGCCAACAGATCAAAGTTGCCTTGTTGCATGGCTTCTTGATTCAGGTTATATAAACGGATCATCTCACGACCAGTAAAGAAACAAGCATAGGCCGCAGCGACGGTTGGCAAAAGACGATATTGTTGCATTGTGTAATCGATGACAGGTGTTTCAATCACTTTCTTATCCCATTTACGGGGATTGGCGGCATCCACAAACTGTTGACGCACTGCCGAATAACGCACAGCAATAGTAGCGGCTTTAGCCATAGCATAACGCGAACCTATCCTATCCTATTAGCAAAGAGAAAACAAATAGGGAGAACGAAGTGCGCTTACCCATGACAATATTTGCTCGCACGAAGACCATGGTACCATAAGATAACTTGGCATTGGGTGGCTTGATGTATTCTCCCGTTCCAGGCTTGACTTTGGAGTATTTAGCCAAGAAGGAAATATGAGGGACGCGATAATGGTCAAACATGATGAAGCCATTGTCGACGGAGTTGAATCCGAACTTTGGTCCAATATCGCCTACGGTAATGCCTGGCAAGGGGCGATGGTCTTCCAAGCTTCGGATATGAACACAGAAGGGATGTGGTCCATAATCCTTGCCGTCGGTGATTAAACGTGCCATGACAATAGCATGCGTAGCAGCTGTGCCGAGGCCACCGATCCACCACTTGGCGGCAGTTAGAGTGGGAGAATGGATCTCAAACTCATTCGTCTCAGGGATATAAGTTGCAGTGGTCTCGATGCCCTGAACATTGGAACCATGGCCCAACTGAAGCAGGTAGCTTTAAGTTAGCGAAAGGGATCAAAGAGAAAAGAAACTGGCTTCTGTTGCCATACCTCAGTTTGGGCATAGCAGCCAATGATATGATGCTTCAGTGCTGGTTCCAGGAAAAGCTTTTTCTGTTCATCTGTGGTTTGTGATCTCAATGTGGGGATAAACATATTGTAATGCAACGTAAACTGGTAGACAGAAATAGATTTGCATAAGAAAGTTTTCAGATAACAGGGAGTGATTCACTCACCGGAGTGGATTGGTCAAACAGAAAGTATGCAATCTGGCTGTCGGTCTCATCCCAGTTATGTTCTCTATTCAAGGTGTTATCAGCATCAAGTTTAAGTGAATCACGGGATAGAAGCTTACTTGATAAGTTCGACGACTCGCTTATCTTTGCGTAGACCACTGGCGATTTTAGCCTCACGGCTTTCAAAATAACGGTTGGTCTTATCGAAAGCCGGTTCAGATTCAATGACTTGAAGAACCTTATTCATTCTCTCCAGCCATTCTTTGGTATACATGAATTCTGACAGTTTTTGGACGTCAAAGCTGGCCTTTGCACGCTCAGCGGCCAAGAGAAGGTCACCGGAGGGACCCCGAGGAGCGAGATCCGGGAAAGTGGTAGGAATGTTGTTGTCGAAGGACATTTGCGAAGATGAACAAGGTAAGGTCTGTGGAGTAAAAAACAAAAATGTCGCCGAGATATATGAGATCCGTTAATTCACGTTAGTCATGCAATTAGAGTCTAACCAGTCACGATTGTCATGTTCAGTTGCACATGTGAAAAACGAGGGGAAAACTGTAAAAACAGGACAGGGCCAAATGGGAAAATTCTTAGTCCGAAAGAGGGGTATCTGGTATTTTCGCTGACTGGTATCCGGTTTTCGGGGTTATAAATCACCCGACTACTGACCCTCCGAGATAAAAACCATGAATTATAGCAGTTGAAGGAAAGTTCACTACATAAGCTTAAATTGACGATCTGTGTGTCATCTGCAAATCATGAGTTTTTCACTCATATAATAGAATAAAGATAAAAACATCGTATGATAAAACGGACCTGTCAATGATCGGAGTTGATGCTACACAGAAAAGCTTTTTTTTACTGACTCTCCATCCTCATGACCGTGTTCCATCAAGCTCAATGCTTATTAGATCGTTTGATTGATTGAATATCCACAATTCAAGAAGTGTCATGAAAATAATTATTTCTTTTTAGATATGGTAAAATTTTAGACAATGAATAAGCAAATATTGGCCTTGGTTACTACAAGGCAAAGATGTAATCAAAGATAAACTTTAAATTTCGTTATCTGACTATGTCCTTAAAGCACTCATTCTAAGATACTTACTGTCCTGAGAATCAGAAGTCAGGCAAAAGAATAGAAATTCTTGGATAGCACCAATAACTGCGTGTTCACCAATAGAATTGCAGGTCGATCCGCACACCGACAGTCTGGAAACTCGTTGCTGCGCCCATTCTTTCACATATGGTAGGCATAATGCTTTTAATTTGGCTAGGCAGAGTAATCAATTCGGAAAGGAATCAATCTATAGTTACAGTTCAATTGGCCCCATCTATCTTTTGATTCCTCGTTCAAAACCTAATTATGTGTATATCATGCTGCGATGCTGATACGCAGCCAAGTCGTGGACGGATCACCGTAAAGGTTGTACACACGATGCGTATTTAACCGTCACACGGTCTGCTCCACAGCGTCAGAAGGTGGGCACCTATCCTCAACACGATCTCCAGCAATGGCATGCACACATATACAATCAGCCAACTTCTCTGCTCCTTCTGCTTATGCACAGGTCCATAAAGAAGAATGCACTCAATGCTTTGACTCCCAGGTATTTAGTACTCCGCGTCGCGTAAGATGAACCCCGCACTCAACATGAAGTTGCTGACACCTTAGGACGGAAGCGAAGGCATCGATGTCTGTCTGACATGCTTTAACGGCGGGTGCATTGATCCGCAGAGAATGCATGCCCGCAATCATTTCCTGTTAAATGGCCATCCTCTTGTTGTTAATATTCGCCGCATCGCGTTGGACAAGAATAAAAGGGTATTGATCTTGCTACATCTTGTTGAATAGCTGGCTAATACTTCCTTTCGGCAGTCTCGCGATGATACGCCACCACCACAGAAGATCAGTAGACTTGCTATTGTTCCAGAAAATGAGGAAACCAAGTACGAGTACGCCACCAAAGTTCGTTGTTACGCGTGTGATGGCTTGGAAACGACCAAAGACAGCACACCAGAGGTACGAACAAAATACTGCCCTAGAGAAAAGAAAAGTGAAACTGAACAATTGACAGCTAAATGCTGCTGTTGAAGCAATTCTTGCGTCCTTGTCTTCTGCCAAGCAATCTGAAGTGAAAGCATGGGAAGAAGAAATTACCGCATGTGAGCATACTTTATGCCTCGTACAAGACCCACCCAGAAAGCTAGAACAGCAAGTTTTGGCTCATTGCGCCAATTGCGACCTTAAAGAAAACCTTTGGCTGTGTTTAACCTGTGGTAATTTGGGATGTGGCCGAAGGCAGTATGACGGTTCTGGTGGAAATAACCATGGTCTGGAACATTTCGAACAAACCGGCCACGGTGTATCATGCAAGCTAGGGACAATCACTCCTGAGGGAACAGCGGGTAAGCCAGCTTGTGTTTACTTAACAATTGCAATGGTTTATTCTAATGGAAGGATACTAGACATATACTGCTATATTTGTAATGACGCTAAACTGGATAATGATCTCGCTACACATCTTGCTAACTGGGGGATCATTGTCTCGCAGCAAATGAAGACAGAGAGAAGCATGACCGAATTGGTATCCTTATTATATCTGAACAACAAGGGCACTGACATTAGTGACAGCAACTGGAGCAAAACCTTAAGTTCGACTTCAGTATGACTACAGAAGATGGGAAGCAATTGGAGCCAAAGTTTGGATCTGGCTATACTGGTCTAAAGAACTTGGGAAACAGGTCAGACGAATTTATCCTTCATCGTTTGCAAGTTGTCTCATACGTTGCATAACATAGTTGTTACATGGCGTCGGTTATTCAGTCAGTTTTCGACTTTGAAGCATTTCGAACACGATACTTGACGCAACTGCGGGATCATGCGCAGATATGCTCAAACGAACCTGCAAGCTGCTGGTATTGTCAGTTGCATAAAATTGCTGATGGTCTATATTCCGGCCGTTACTCGCAACCTCAAGAAAGCAAAGATAAAAGCGAAGCTCCTTCTCAAGAGGGAATTGCTCCAAGCATGTTCAAGACATTGGTGGGCAAAGGCCACGAGGAGTTTTCCACCATGCGACAACAGGATGCGTATGAATTCTTCCAATACCTTTGCAAGTCTATTACGCAAAAAGAGCACGCCGCAAAGGAACAAGATCCAACCAGGGTGTTTGATTTCATGCTAGAAGAGCGGCTTCAGTGTGGAACCTGCAGAAAAGTTCGGTATCAAATAAGCAAAACAAATAGCATATCGATGAATGTACCTGCGAGGAACGTGAGTGGTACCGACCTTAGCGATGAGAAAGCGAGATTTGAGCCGGTGGATATATATGAGTGTCTAGATCTATTTGTTCAAGAAGAAACGGTGGAAGGTTATAATTGCCCGAATTGCAAAGATAAGACCACAGCGCACAAGTAAGCAGTAGTTGTTGTCGTAAGCGTTGTTTGTCTTATGCTGAGTAATTTCAAAAGATCTGTGAAATTCCATACTTTCCCTGAAATACTGGCTATTCACGCCCGCAGATTCGCATTCATTGATTGGGTGCCAAGAAAACTAAGTTGGTTTCTGAACAATGCATAGCTTAAAAAATATCGGACTGATCATTACTTGTTAGATGTCCCGATTACCTTTCCTGACGGCCCATTGCAGCTTCAGAGATACCAGGGATCCGGTCAGCAGCCAGATGAAGAGCTCTTGCCCGAAGAAGAAGCCCCGTCATCAGGTATTACTTGTTTTATCTTAGGAAATTGTGATTCTAAGTGCACGTATTAGAACCATCCTTTGATCAAGCATCCTTGGACCAGCTTCTGGCGATGGGATTCCCAGAAAATCGGTGCAAGCGAGCATTAATCAATACTGGACATAATGGTGCTGAGGTCGCGATGAACTGGATTTTCGAACACATGGACGACCCTGGTATGACTCTTTGGATTGCTAAGCTTATACATGTGCTAACATCAGAGACTAATGTGTAGATGTCGACGCGCCCTTGGAGACGACGGCTACTTCTACCTGCTCAGTGTCGGAGGAGCAAATCAATATTCTCTGCGCTATGGGCTTTTCGGCCGCTCAAGCTAAAAAGGCTTTACGAGAAACAGTATGTTCGGTACAGGACAAATGTGCAGAAATTAATTACATGTGCAGAACAACGACACCGAACGGGCAGTGGATTGGTTGTTCAACCATCCAGATGACACAGGAGAAGACCCCATTACTGCACCATCATCTGCTACTTCATCTTCAGCAGGAGGTAAGGCTTTATTTTATTATGCAACGGACAGTAATCGTTGTCCATACTAGATGCCACGCCGCCATTCGACTACATTGTCAAGTCATTTGTCTCGCATAAAGGCACCTCTGTACACTGCGGGCATTATGTAGCACACGTTTATAAGGATAACCAGTGGATACTGTTCAACGATAATAAGGTTGCAGTTGCGCCATCTCCGCCGATTGGAGAAGCATATCTTTACTTCTTGCAACGACACCGTTCCTGATAAAATCGGATGCAGTTTGTAAGACGGCAACGGCTAGCTGGGGGGGAAGATGAACAATGGCATTGTAAGTAGGAATAGTAGCAAGGTGGGGGATGCTTAATCACTGCACACATGGTGAATAAAAGCATCGAGAAAAGAACTAGCACGTGTGGCAATAGAGGCGCTAGTGGAGTAAGAGTTTCTTTTTATTGCTTTGGGAATTATGGCTTTTTGCCAGTAGGTTTCTTGCATGGTTTAGGGATTGGAGCATCTTTGTTAATAGGTGGATGGAGAACACGTCCGACTTTAAAGTACGAATGGTGGTTATTGTAGAAGTTTTTCCAGTGATCCACGGCCTAAACATGTTGCATTAGTTCGTGATGAATCATTTAAGAAATGGTATTGGTGCCACGTACTTTTAGTTCCCCATCTGACAGTCCTCGAAGATCGTGTGTTATATGTTCTTTAAAGCATCCTGTCACATAAGCTCTTGCTGCATCCTTGCCAGCGAAGTGATGGTAACTCCCGCCCTGAGGCGCATATTAATACATTTTATTTCTTTTCTCCGTCTGTTCATTGTGATACTTACTGGACCGTACCATCCTCTACCCGAACTTACATCGTACACGTCCCCACTAAATGTCATGAAGAACGGTAAGCGGTCGTTACACGGAGAAAAAGTGAAAGCATTGGGATTTACTCTAGTGCGACATAAAGGGGCAAGTCCGGTCGGCTACCATCGTATCTGGCCAGCTGTTCTTCTGATAGAACGAGCTCTTTACGCTAAGTGACATGACTTGGTTTAGCATTGAGACTTCCGATCGATATCCAGATAATACTATGTACCGGAATATAGGTGTTGATATTTGTCCACTTGCCACGGTATCCCCAGGTCCATGATTCAGTAATCAAATAAGAGCCCATGAAAAAGAAGATGACAAGCCATAGCAAGCCAGTGGCTATTGTAGCAACAACAGAGCTCGATGCTTTGCTACTTTCCACTTGATTGGATGTTTCTGATGACGATCGCTCTGCATCAGTTTGCTCAGGTTGCTTTCGCCGTTGAACGATTGACATGGCGGGCCAAAAAAAGAAAGCAAAGGTTCAGGTCCTGAACGCGCAGAAACCCCAAGTCGATTTCATTTCCCGACATTTGTTATCCCAAGGGAGGTCTCTTTTTGTGAAACGCCCACCGAATGGTTTTTGAGAGTATTTGCAGGGACCAATGGGTCAAATGCCGTCTGTGCTTCCATAAAAGTTTCAAAAGCAAGTAGAAGTTAACAGGAGGCTTCTTAAGAAGTTCTATGGAAAAGGTCAATAGCAACGAACTCGCCTAATCTTTTGCTTATTCATGAAGAAGGGTAGAAGCTACCTTGCTCCTCATTTCGAGACTGTCTATTCGTTTGTAACTCATTCAATGAAATGAAAACATAAAAAAACTGAGCATGTGCGTTTGCTAGATGTCTCTGATCTTAAGACGCCCGCAACACAAGCATTGTCGGTCTATTTAGGAATTTTTCAAAAGCGCTCACTTCTCGTCTATTATCTTCTTTAGCGTTTCTTCGTTTCGAAGGTCTCTAGCTGATCTGTTTGCCTTTCTGCTATACTTTTTTTGAGAGATTGCTGAATTAGACCAAGAAAGCATCTAGCTAAACCATCATCGTTAAGAACCCTAAAATATTTCTACTATCTTATTGGGTGTGCGCTGAGTGGGTAGTAGAATGTTGCTGCAATGCGCTTTAATAAGGATGCAATTCATACATAAGACTTGTCGCATCTAACCGTGTGTGCATTAGCCACTATATCCTGCTCAATTTTTTTTTGAAAATTATATCCATAATTACTCGCTTGTACGGAGATCCGTTGAAGAAAACATGCACTATCGTAACTCCGTGAAGAGTTATGAAAAGTAATGACTTCAGCGCTGCCAAATAAGAAATAGCATATACTTCAGGTATATCAGGATTTGCATCTATCTCTCGCTTCTTAGATGCAGACGCTGATACCAATACATGTCCCACTGATCAAGCATTATATTATTCCTCTGACAGCATGAGCATATGTAACAAGATAATAAAACACCAAACATTGATTGTGTGGTATTTCCTATACCTGTTTACAGATGGGCATCAGGGCAATCCTTCCTAAAATGGAAAATTACCTTTTCCTTTCTAAAGCAAGGGAGAGATGTATAATCAACCTGCATACGTAGAATGTAAACAATCTAGAAAGGATCGGATTATTCAAAGACAGACTTCTTTTTATATTGAGAGTAACCGAGTTCATGAACTAACCAGAAGTAGTACTACGATAGCGGGAGGATCTTACGGAACGGAAATAGTAAAAGAAAGGTTTGCCCTCCACATTGGCTAAACAAAACAGGCGGTAGTCTCCCAGCACGAGTCCCTTACCTTTTTCCATGTTTTACAGTGTTGATTTCATTGGAAGAATAACCTTAGACTCCCCTTCCCCCGTTTAAGTCAATAATGAACCATGTGCGATATCTCCCTGGTATCGGGTAAAATTGTAAGTGAACCGAAAAGCGGTCAGTGAAAAATGAAAAAGATGAAACCCCGCAGTCGGTGTTTTTGCTCTTGTCCATCCATACAACCTTAATACTTTTTTTTGTGTTTTTCCCTTGTCTCTTTCTTCTTTTGATATTTGCTGCGTTCCACCCCGCTATGAATGCCACCACTCATTTCTTCACTTCAACTATCCAGTCGCGACTGCAGAGAGATCCCTGGTCCGATGAAATGCTTGCCCTGTGGGTGCCAGTGGTGGTATACTGGGTCTATAGCGTGACATTCCACTTTGTGATGAAGGCCGAGATCCCCTTCTTTGAACGTTACCGCATCCACACCTCAGACGATATGCGAAAACGTAATAGGGTATCCGTCGGCCGAGTGCTTACGATGGTGGCACTGCAACAAATGGCCCAGGTGTTGATGGGCATTGCCATCTTGGCGCCGGTGGATCCGGACGTCCAAGCACGCCAACAAGAAGAAGCACTGACTCGACTGACCCATCAATTCTATGCGTGGATGCCCACAACAGAAGAAAATCTGTACCCTATCGCGAATGGATTGGCTAAGACGGTATACTGGGGATTGATTCCTGCGTGTCAGTTCTTTGCTGGAATGTAAGGAAAATAGATGGAGGAACACGCGGGAGAGGACACCGAAAGATTAAAATAAGTAACTTTTGTTTTGTTGCTTTGCTTGCTTAGGGTTATTATGGATGCACATCAATACTTTTTGCATCGCTTATTTCATATGAACAAGTTCTTGTACAAACACATCCATTCGCATCATCACCGTCTGTACGTACCCTATGCTTTCGGTGCTCTTTACAATCATCCTGTCGAAGGTTTCATGTTGGATACATTGGGTGCTACATTGGCTTTTGAACTGACTGGCATGTCTGCTCGCTTGAGTATGGTCTTCTTTACATTCTCGACCATGAAAACAGGCAAGTCTTCTCTTTCTTTTTTTTTGTCCTCTTATCCCACAACATCCACTCATTTCTAGCAACTTGGATATTTTAGTGGATGATCATTGTGGCTATGCTTTGCCTTGGGACCCGTTGCAATACTTTTTTGGAAATAATGTTGAATAGTAAGTCTTTTTTTTTGGTATTGCTTTGTAAAATAGTGAAAGGGCGTTCTTATTTTTCTTATATTATCATTATTATAGCCATGATATCCACCATCAACCCTACGGTATCAAAAAGAATTTCTCCCAACCTTTTTTCACCTTTTGGGACAAGTTACTCGGTACTGAACTTCCGGTCAGCGAGGTGAAGAGAACAGCCAAAGCAAAAACAGTCGCTGCAAAGACCGATTAGACAATGCGTGTCATTTTACTTCTACCGCTATCTTCCATCTCTCTATCTTTATTTCTATCTCTCTTTTTTTCTTTCCAGTTTTCCTCCATCTTTAGTGTGCATTCTGTTTTTTTTACCGTTAGTTTACTTGTAATTCATCCTTCTAATATGCTTTGTTTCCCCAACCTTAATGGCGATCCATATCCTGGTCCCCCTCCTCTTATTGTTTGTTGCCTTTTTTCTTCGTTAATCTATATCTTTCTTTTTTCTTATATATCTGCGTGCAATAGATCATTTGCCAGTCGAATTTTAAATAATTCTTTCCTCAGGAACATGTCGTGTTGGTTTTCTTTTTGTTGAATGCAGTGATTTTATTATTTTTCGTCTAAGATTTCTAACAGTTTCTGTGCACCCACGTTCTCCTTGGCTGCTTTCTGGATTTCTTTTTTGTGCGACTTGAGTTCTTTCTTGACAGCTTTCTTTGTTGATGCTTCTTCTGCCAGGGCGACAACGACAAAGCTACCAAAATTGGTTGCAAAGTGAGCCAAGTTGGGTCGAATGCGTTCGAGTAGCTTGGGAGCAAATTCTAATGGCACCAGCGCCTTGTCGTTGGCTTCTTCGGCTGTATCGGCCTTGATCATCGCTTTAATGACTCTGTTGGCAAAGCGATGTTCTATCACATGGTCATCCACTTCGATGCCTTCACCAGCAAGATCCAAAATGGCATTGATCGCTTCCGTCTTATCACCTTTAACCGCAGAAAAAAATTAGGTAAGCAAAAGGAACCAAAGGGATGAACATCCAATAACACAACCAACCTTCAGCATGGAGCATAATTTCTTGTACAACCTGGGATGACAGTTTTTCACGCATAAGCGTGCCTGCGTTCTCCGCCACCAGTTTGATCAATTGGGGAGAGGATGCTTTCAATAATTCCTGACTTCTCACTTCGGGATCCTTTTTACTGCACATGATGTCAGTTACAAACCACATAACCTATCTGTCATTTCAACAAACCTGGTCCTAATTTCATCACCAGCCTTCAGAATTTGAACAGTTTCAGGGGACAGATACTTTGTATTGCGTCCAGCTAATATGTACAGGAAGAAACGACGACCAAACTTATCAGCAAACAATTCTTCGGCATGTTTGCTCAATTCCTAAAGTGAAAAATCGAACCCGTATCCCCGTTAACCATATTACTTTTCTTTTATGTTCACTGTCCCCGAAAAAACTTACTCCAAGTACAGCTTTGTTGATCAAAACAGTGTCATCCGTGACATCCAAAAGTCGCAAAAGAACCATGTATCCGTATTCATCTTTGGCAATCTTGACAAGATAAGGTTTGAAGGCTTTAATAATGGCTTTACGATCCTATTTTGTTTTTCGGCCAGGAACGTTAGATCGGTCTCGGTCATTTTGGATCGTTTCCTTTTCTTTAATTTACCTTGGGTGTAGCATAAGATAAGCACAGCATGGCTACCCGAGATCCTTCACGCGTGTGAACAATGTCCTGCAAATTATCCCGAAGATGACCTGTGATGGGCTTGTAAAAAGGAAGAACAGGTCATATCAGCTTCGTATTCAGCCTACTATTTCACTTTCTCTTACCTCGCGTCCTTTTTCGTCAGCCATTGATAGATATTGATAGAGTGCTTTGTGAACAATGCTGTGGACCACTGTGCCTTTATCCATACAACCCATCAGTGTTTCGGACATAAACCGTAAAATAGAATCCTTTTTCTCTGGCAAAGCTTCTAGTAATTCTTCTAATGTCTTTGCGCCGCCTCCCCGATTGAACAAGGTCATTTCAGGTCCATAGAACTCGGCGATCAATTCTTGCCTTTGTGCAGAATTAGAAAATTGGGCATAAAATGCCTCAATGACCGTTGAAGCCTCTTTATGGCGAATCAGTTTACGGATATGCGTACGGAATTCCGAAAGGATATGATCACGCTGCCAATGGCTGCATAAAAACAGTTGTCAATGTTGGTAAAACGGTTTGGGCATGTGTAATTGCCCTATGTTCACGTACCAGTATTCCAGCGTTTTCAGGACAATGAATTTTCCATACATGGATTTGGATAATTCCTCATATTTTCCCTTTAATTCTTCTGCTATCTGATTCCTTTGTTCTCCATTTCCTTTCTTTAAACATGTCTGGATGATACGTGAAGCGTCGTGCTTAAAAATGACGTCTTGAACCTTTCCAGTGATAACATTCATGATCTTTTCCATAAGTTGTTTTTGTTCTTCGCGCTTGATATCTCCTCGACGTAATGTTTCCCAGATCTTCTTTGCTTCGGTGATCATTTCGAAACTGCGATCGTGAGCTTTTCGTTCGTGACGGACGGCTTTCTGTTCTCGACGGGAATCTGTTATAAAGATTAGTATTTTTGCACTGTAATCAAAGCCATTGCTTGTATATACCATGCTTGGACTTCTTTGATCCTTCTTCATTAGTAGAAGGTGCCTTGCGTTTTGTGGATATTTGTGCCATGTTGGTGGAGATCTATCTGTAAGGCTTTTTTTTTTTCGAGTTCTTTGAAAAGACGGAAAAAATCAAGATCGTCACAAACGTAGTCACAGCCATAGACTCGATTGGCGCGGCTCGTGCGTGAACGGGTGAATAAAAGAATCGAGCTATTGTTCCCTTTTTGTTGACTCTAACCAAAAGGACACTTTCACCGTGCATCTCTGTTTAACACGGCGACCAGAGAATAAGCTTTTGAACTAGACACATTACAAGTTCTGATTTATGGAACAACAACTACATGTCCAGTGTTCGCACCTGTACTCAATTACGGATCGGAAAGAAGAGTTTCCTTAGAAGTAGTTGAAAGAAGAAATGAAGGAACCCTCTTAGAAATAATTCTAAGAAAAGTGGCTCCAGGCTCAATTATCCACACAGATAATTAGGCTGCTTATAATAATCTTAGGAGCTATGGGTTTCAACATTTTACTGTAAACCATTCTAGAGAATTTGTCTCTGATAGAGGTATTCATACTAATACCATTGAAGGTAAGCTTTTATTAAAAATATAATATAAACTAACTTTAATTATTTAGGAACATGGGCTGGTGTAAAGCAAAGAATTACACCTAAACAAAGAACATTTGAAAAATGCAAAATAATTTGTTTTGTTTTATTTGACATCGTCTCCATAAGAATCATACTTAGGAATGATTAATTCATTGTTTAAAAACAATTTATTTCGTTAATGAATTAAACGATATCTGGTTTTTTTACTAGCATTACATATGTTATAGGCGTATGGAAACCTACATGGTTGGGTAATCTCCTAAAAAGTAATTCACTGTCTTAAGCTGTGTAGAGCAAGTGTATTTGAATTGATGCTGCTAGTACTTCCTCCACTGAAATAGGAATGATCCATAAACCTTGACCTAATGCATAGACATTTAGCACCAAGGATGGAAGTGTTTTCTTAAATGGATCTTAAAACATACCTTTTCCCCCGGCAAAGGTCCATGTTTCACCAACTTGGGTTTCTGTACTCTCTTCCTTACTTTAGGTTACCAGGCTGTCAATCAATTTCCCTTTTTTATTGCTTTGGGGTGGATAGCTGTCTCTCTCGGTAATGTTTGTTTCGCTGAGTATCATCTTATACGGGACAAAAGTGTACGATGATCAGCGGGATCATTACCAAAATGAAAAGGGGCATATCGGTAAACTGTCGTGAAAGACTGTGATTGATTGTCCGTGAACTTTCGATACTTAAGTCTTTTCTTTACCTGATAAAGGTGTCAGGAACAGTACAAGACGTTTGGTTAGCATCACTTGGAATACCAATTGCAATACGAATTGCTTAAAGTCAAAGCGTTGGATAATTCGACATATATTCTTTACCCAAACAATGCTACCAGCTGCGGATTGTACTAAGCTTTTCCGAACGGCATATGCGTACACAGTTGGTTCCTGTAAGCGAGATTTTTTTTTTTTTTGGGATGGTCGAGAGGACTGCTTCCCTTTGAGTCCGAATCTAATCGCGAGCCAAAAAGAGAAAGCGAAAAAAAAAAAAAAAAACTTACGCGTTTCGTGTATTGTTCTCCCCTACCCCTTAATACCATGTCCTCTAGACCAGAATTTGGTGTGTCTTCCTCCAATGGTCGATTCTCTCGAAGAGGTCAAGGGAGGAGGCTGGGGTCTACGCATGCAAACACACGATCCTTATCTTCGTTCCCTGGCATGGAACCTTCAAAACTAGATCAACAGTTCGAACATATACGAAAACTGGACGAACTAGAAACTAGATTCAACTTTGAACGTTACCAAGAAGGCCCCGAACGATTAGGCTGGCTTCTTAACATGCATTCCGTAAAACGAAAACAATGAATGGACAATCGAACGAAAGGAATCTAATGCTGTCTTGTTTCCTAGACTGTGGTCAGGGACTCCGATTGGCCTTCAGGGCGAGCTGCCGTCAACTTTTATTTCCTCACAGACAATGGAGAAACGTTCAAAGCTACCTCAGTATACAGTCCTTACTTTTATATTGCATGCAGAGTTAGTCTTGCTATCGGCCGTAAAAAAAAAAAGGTCTAATCGATGATTATATTAGCCTAAATCAGAAACTATCGTGGAAGACTATTTAAGGCGTCGGTTCGATTACATCATTGAGAAAATCAACCGTGTGCAAAAAGAAGACTTAAAGGAGGTATGTTCTTTCGTATTCATCAGGGACGGAGATGACTAAAAGCATTGTAACATAGCCAAACCATTTAATCGGCAGCACAAGTTCTTTACTTCAGCTAGTCTTTCGTAATGTGTCTGACTTATTAGCAGTACGTAAAGTACTTCTTCCGGCAGTAAAAAAGAATCAAGAAAAAATCGACGCCATTGATACCTACGAAGAGATACTAAGGTATTGGGATCCACAGCCGTAGTAGAATTTGCCTAATCCTTGTTATGTTATAGGGAGACAAGCCAAATTAAATACGACGACCATGATTATATCTCTATGCGTAGCCAAAAAAGCTCGCACGAAGCAATAGAAAACATCATTGACGTGCGAGAATACGACATACCCTATTATATCCGAGTTGCTATCGACCTCGGTAGGTTTAGAGTCAATAAACACAAAATATGCTTATCGGTATCGTCCGCCTTTTTAGATATCCGTGTTGGAATATGGTACAACGTAAAAGCTTCGCCTGATGGATTTGTTACCCTTACACGTCGATATGATCTTGTAAAGCGTCCGGATCCGGTAGTTCTAGCGTTCGATATCGAAACAACAAAACTTCCTCTCAAATTTCCCGATGCGACAATTGATTCTATCATGATGATTTCATACATGATTGACGGAAGGGTAACTAGGACGACTGAGCTTCCGTTACCGTGTTCACTGACCCAATGCCGTAGGGTTATCTCATTACGAACCGCGAGATCGTTAGTCAGGATATTGATGATTTCGCCTATACACCGAAGCCAGAATTCGAAGGTCCATTTACTATCTTTAACGAAGAAAATGAGGTACCATCAGATTCCATAGGTGATTTCCTTGTTCACGTTGCTTGTATCAGCTTGCGGTTTTACGTCGGTTTTTTGAACATATTCAAGACGCCAAACCAAATATCTACGTAACTTATAACGGTGACTTTTTCGATTGGCCTTTTGTTGAAGCCAGAGCCAAAGTATATGGGATTGATATGTACCAGGTGGGTTGATGGACACTGATGCGATGAATTCTGATGTACTGTCTACTTTCAAGGAAATTGGTGTTTACAGAGATGAAGAAGATGAATATAAGTGTAAACATGCTTCCCATATGGATGCTTTCAGATGGGTCAAACGTGACTCTTACTTACCACAGGGAAGTCAAGGTCTGAAAGCTGTCACTACGGCAAAGCTTGGATACAACCCAATGGAATTAGATCCAGAAGATATGACCAGGTAAAATGGTAACAAGAAGGGACCTCCAGATATTGACCAGGCTTTAGATTTGCTGCTGAGCAGCCACAAACCCTCGCACAATACTCAGTTTCCGATGCCGTTGCAACATATTACCTCTACATGAAATACGTCCATCCCTTTATTTTCTCATTGTGTAATATTATCCCGCTAGTACCTGACGAAGTGTTGCGAAAAGGTTCAGGAACACTTTGTGAATTGTTGTTGATGGTATGAATATGCAGTGCTAATTATTGGTGCACTAAGAGTGTTTTTCAGGTGGAAGCCTATAAAGCAAACGTCATTATGCCCAACAAACACACAGAGCAGACCAATAAGATGTTCGAAGGACATTTGCTAACAAGTGAAACTTACGTCGGTGGTCACGTAGAAGCGCTAGAAGCAGGAGTGTTCAGAAGTGACATTGCAACAGACTTTAAGGTTGAACCCGAAGCAATAAAAGAGGTGAGCTGCTTTTTCTTTTCTGAGTGATCCATCTAACATTTTCGGCACTAGTTAATCGATCAACTCGACGATGCTTTAAAATTCACTATTCAAGTAGAAGAAAAGCAAAAACTTGAGGACGTAGTGAATTACGACGAAGTGAAAGCTCAAATCCAGAAACAGCTTGAAGAATTACGTGACCATCCAATACGGCAAGAACAGCCGCTTATTTACCATTTGGACGTAGCAGCTATGTACCCTAATATTATTTTGACCAACCGCTTGCAACCTGACGCGATGATTGAGGAATCTATGTGCGCCACTTGTGAGTTTAATAAGCCAGGGAAGACGTGCGATCGACGAATGGTCTGGTCCTGGCGTGGTGAATATTTCCCAGCAAAATTGAACGAATATAAAATGATTCTCAACCAACTCAGTGTTGAAACATTTCCTCCTCAACATCCCAACGATCCACCGCGTTCTTGGATATCTTTAACCAGCACTGAACAGAACACCTTGTTAAACAAGCGATTAAGCGATTACTGTAAAAAAGTATACAAAAAAGTACACGAAACCAAGACGATCACTCGGGAATCAATTATTTGTCAGCGGGAAAATCCTTTCTACATCGAGACTGTGCGAGCTTTCCGTGATCGTCGATACGAATACAAAGGTTTGCACAAGAAATGGAAAGGAAACTTGGACCAAGCTATAGCAGAAGGAAACGTGACCGAAATAGCTAATGCGAAGAACATGATTGTATTATACGACTCGCTCCAACTGGCACACAAATGTATTCTCAATTCATTTTACGGATATGTCATGCGAAAAGGTGCGCGATGGCATTCCCTAGAGATGGCGGGTATTGTATGTTTGACGGGCGCTACTATTATCCAAATGGCACGTCAATTAGTCGAGCGAATCGGACGGCCTCTCGAATTAGATACCGACGGTATTTGGTGTATTCTTCCGAAAAGCTTTCCAGAAACGTTTTCTCTCCAGCTGAAAAATGGCAAAAAATGCAAAATCTATTATCCATGTACTATGTTGAATCACCTTGTTCATGCAAAATTCACCAATCACCAGTACCAGACCTTGGTCAACCGAGATACGTTCGAATACTCTGTACATAGCGAAAACAGTATCTTTTTCGAAATCGATGGTCCATACAGAGCCATGATTCTGCCATCATCCACGGAAGAAGATAAATTGTTGAAAAAGCGATACGCAGTATTTAACGATGACGGTTCACTGGGGGAATTGAAAGGATTCGAAGTGAAACGACGTGGTGAACTCAAATTGATTAAAATTTTCCAGTCCGAACTGTTCAAGGTCTTCTTAGAAGGGCAGACACTAGAAGAATGTTATGCGGCAGTTGCTGGAGTGGCGAATCAATGGCTCGACGTGCTCTATAGCAAGGGCGCTGACCTGAACGACGAAGAACTTTTCGATTTGCTTTCGGAGAACAGAAGCATGTCGAAAACGCTGGAGGACTATGGATCGCAGAAATCTACTGCAATTAGTACAGCAAAGCGGTTAGCTGAATTTCTTGGAGATCAGATGGTGAAAGACAAGGGCTTGGCTTGTAAATTCATTATCTCTGCACAACCTGCCGGTCTGCCTGTGTCGGAGCGCGCAATTCCTGTGGCTATCTTTTCCGCGGAGCCGAGTGTGAAGAAGCATTTCTTACGTATGTGGCTCAGGGATAATTCATTAAACAACTTTGATATCCGCAGTATCCTCGACTGGCCTTATTATTTGGATCGTTTTGGATCTGTCATCCAAAAATTGATTACGATTCCTGCAGCAATGCAGAAAGTACGAAACCCTGTTCCACGCGTCAGACATCCCGACTGGTTGCATAAGCGAGTTGCTGCTAGGGACGATAAGTTTAAGCAGCATCGCATTACCGATATGTTTACACGAGTAGAGAAACCGTTATCTATGAATGAGGAAAGAGGGAATGACCAGGACGTGGAGATGGAAGATATCGAGGATTTTCAGTCAGATGGGAGACAAATGAACGGCAAGCTACCAAAGATAGCCAAGGTAACTAAACGCAAGCTAAAAGATACAGAGATGGATTTGGACAGAGCATTAGCGGATGAGGATTTACCAGAGAATATGCCGGACATGTATTCGGATTATCAAGGTTTTCTAGAATTTCAGAAACGTAAATGGAAACGTCAACGTGCTGAGCGCAAAAAGCGTCGGGAATCACAGATTAATTCGCAGAATTCAATTAACAATGGCGTCGACGGCTATTTCAGACGTCAGACTGGTTCGGTCGCCACGAGTACATGGGAAATCCTGTCCATTGCCCCGACCGACTTGCCTGGTCAGTATCGCATGTGGGTGTCCGTTCAGGGCCAGCTTTATTGTCATAGGCTATCGATTCCCAGGATGTTCTACCTCAATAGCAGAGAAAAGGCGCCTTCGGAAGTGATTAGACAGAACCCCACATGTACAGTTGAGGCATGTTCCCGTTTGCTTCCACGATCAAGACCCTCTCTTAATTTATTTCAAGTCATCATGCCTGAAGATGTGTTCCAAGACGAGCAAAAGAAGTTTTCCAACATTTTCAATCATCCTTCCACAGAAGGCGTGTACGAAAGCAATGTACCATTAGATGTGCGGGCTATATTGGAGCTAGGTACATGTTGTACGGTACTCAAATCGGTTGGTTCATCGCAACGATCAGAGGATCGGTATGATCTGCTTGATCTGGTACCGCAACCCCAGGCCAACTCGAAATACATGAGCAACCCGAAAAACTTTCACTACGTATTTCTTTATCATGCTCAATGCGATAGCCGGCATTATTTCACGCTTGTGGGCGCAACAATGCAACAACAACATATCTTTGTCGTCGGACCGAGGCAGCTCAGGCAGCAGATGCCAAACGCGAATCAGCTATACAAAGACAGATACAATATGTTCATGGAGGATAGTCGCGCGCCAAAAAGCGACACGGTGGAACTCAAAGCGGATGTCGACTTTGTTGTTGATTTTCCTCAGACAGAACGCGCAGCCTTCCGAGGGATTAACAAGGCCCTAGGAAAGTACAAAGATCTGAGACGTGGACCTGCCGTTCTTGTGGTTGTGTCGCCTCGTACTGTCGCGTATCTAGGACAACAAGCAAATATAATCAATGAGTTCCCGTGTCTACAGCTACCCTCTCTTCAGGAAGATAATCAGTTTGATGCGCTGAACTGGTTGACTCCGGTCACTAAGCGAATGTTGATGCGCTATATGGAAATAGGTTGTTGGGTAGACGAAAAGTTGGAGCAGGCTCGCTATGCAAACATTCCCTTTTGCAACCTACCCCAAGACTCATATCAATACATGGCTGATATCACATTTGCTAGACGTTTGATACGAAATGATATGGTGCTATGGTGGTCACCAGGACCAAAGCCCGATTTAGGTGGCCGTGAAGACGATGAAAATATATATATCACGCACGAGTTGGTAAATACTGAGATCAATCATCCTGGAGTGTACGACACAGTATGCGTTGAACTGGATATCTTGCGATTATGTCTGAATACGATTATGGAGTCCCCGACAATCAATGAACTTGAAGGCACATCGGGCGTTGCTGGTTTCGACAATGTGCAACATACACTCGACGAATACAATAAAGGAGGGATTACCAACACGGCTATGTTTGGTGAAGGCATGATTTCTGGCAAGACATTTACCACGTTACGACAAATGGTACAGCAATGGTTCCATGAGGCGGCGTTAAAGAGCAACAAGCTCGGTGACATGATGCTTGAAACATTGCATCGATGGTTACTAAGTGCTAGTTCCAACATGTACGACCCATGTCTATATGGTCTCGTTCACGGCATGATGAAAAAAGTATTTGTTCAGTTGGTGACGGAGCTACGGCGGATAGGAGGCAATATCGTATTTGCTAATTTCCGTCGGATTATTGTGGCAACGGCCAAGGACAACATCGACAGTGCAATACCATTTTGCGAGTACCTGCATCGATCGGTTCTGAACAAGCAGTTGTTTGAGGTACTCGGTCTTGAACTGGGAGAATACTGGGACGTTCTGGTCTGGATGGACGAGCAGAACTATGGTGGACTACCTGCAAGAATTTCAGCGGAGGACGGATCAGGCGCGATTGTCCATGCGCAGTGGAACATTCAGGCACATTTACCCATTGCGGTACAGAACATGTTTAGAAAGACGGTGGCCTCGTATATCCAAGAATTGCATCAATGCAAAGCACAGTATCCACGGCTTATTGGCAATCAGTTCAGGAAAGATGCTGGTATGGCACCAGATCCGAGAGTGCGACATATGCAACAATATATCAAACAAAACGTTATGCGGATTGTCTTGCGATGGTTACCTGTGATCCTTCGGAAACAGCGAGCGCCTACTGCTACATCTGATGCGACCCTCAAGTTTCCACAGCTGTCTGGTTCTCATCTGAACATGTCCAATCCTGCTTTTGAATACGTGAAATTTGTGTGTGCCGTGCTTGGTCTGGATAAGCACCTGGAGGATGAAGTTCGGGTGCTCAAGCGAAATGCGCTACAAACTATTGGTGGTGTGAGCGACTTTAGTCCTGAAGCTCAATTTCAAAACCCATGCGAGTACTTTAAGCTGAACGAAGTGATCTGCAGCTATTGCAACGCTTCAGCCGATCTTGATTTTTGCCGTGATCAACGACTGATGCCAGTGAACGATAAGGTCCAGCCATGGCAATGTAGTGCTTGTGGTGCAGAATACAACAAGCAATTGATCGAGGAGAGGATGATTGAGCAGGTACAACGATGGCTGTCCGCTTATCAATTGCAAGACCTATCGTGTCCTCGGTGTCGAAGTGTAAAACGAGAAAATCTGAGGAAGTTGTGTGATCGATGTGGTAGCCAGTACAAGACATTGCAGAACAAGAACGATTTGCTACGGAAACTGAGAATGTTTCGTAACGTTGCAAAAGAACAACAATTGCTATTTTTATTTGATGTCGTTGAATGGAGCCTTGCTAGGCTTTAGCCAAACCAAAAAAAAAAAATTTCTCTGTAAATAAAATCGCATTCTATCTTTAACATTCATGAAAATCTATCGGCCAAACTGTTGATCAAGGAGGCTTTTATAAGATATGCACTATCTATCTTGCAGTAATCGATGCCTCCAGATTTATACGAAAGGTTACTCTGCGTAAGTAATGTAAGAGCTTTTTAGCAAGTATGGCCTAGCAAGGGAACTGATATAGTGATGTTGCACTCAAAGGAAAAGTGTATTGTAATAGGTTAAGTAATAAAATGGATTACAAGGCTAATTTTTTCTGTTATGCTCTACTAGTCAACTTCAATTAGGATGAAAGTTTTGCATTCCGAATCTATTAAACTAGGATAGCCTATTGCCACAGCAATGAGCTGCGATTAAAACTACAGGTAAAGTCTATACATAAAGTTCACCATTTCTGTGCAAGATAGTGGTATGCTACCGCAACGACGTGTTAGTTTGGCATCGTCACCCGGCTATTGCTCACTGGTATACTCAGGAACCGTAATAGTCGATGGATTCGAACGCGTGAGACTTGTTACCATCCTTATCAAAGTGGAAGGGTCCATAACACTTTTTGCAAAAATAGCATGGAGAAAATCCACTTAATATATCATTGGTGGTCATATATCTTGGGCAGCAACAGCCAAAATTTAGTACAGCTTAGATGATACTTAGCACGTCCAGCTTACCGGGCCGGGAAAAGTCCACACATGGAACATTTGTATCGCTTGTAGCTCCAATTATATACCATGCGAGGATAATCGTTTTCATTGGGTAAATCATCTTTTCCATGGAGCCTAGCCAAACCGGTTCTTATCCATAACGTTCCATCAAGGCAACAAGATCATACCTTATATCTCGAACCATAAACGGATGATGGCAACCATCCTGATGTGCTAACAAATAAACTTCACCAATACGGAGGTTCAGGTCTTCAAATCTAAAATCATGCATTTTCTTTTTGGTATATTGGGTCAAGCCAGGTTGTGTGTAACGTTCGTTTTGCATCACCCATTCGCGGATAATACTGTTCAAAAATTAAGAATTCCCAATTCAATACAGGGAAAAGGCAAAAGTAGATTCCACAATTCCTTACGCGCTAGCATCCGGTTCTGGTCCGAATCCTTCTTCTTCGGCACGAGAATCAACGTAAAACACGTCGTCAATAAACATATAACTGCTTGACAGCTTTTTTCGTGGTGTATTGATGACAGGTCCGTCGCTTGAGCGGTCTTTGTGATCTGCGTTCCACGCAAAGTCATTGATGCAGTACATTGCGTCTCGAAGGTCTGTGAGCGACTGCGATCCAAGCACTTCAAATTCCTGTAACCGTTGGCCGTGTTGCTTTGGATGATATATGGCAATGGATAAGATAACCTCTTCTGGATTTGAGCTTCGTAAGTCCCTCCCTTGCTTTTGGAAAATGCAAGTTAGATACGTTCCTGTTGTCGTGGTACATATTCATTCAACCTACTTTTGTTGCCGAAGAAGTATCGGTCTCTTTTCCGCTTTCCTAAGAAAGAAAAAGAAAATGCTGAGTAACTATGCATAAGCCAAACGTGGAGTATATTTACACGAGGGTCAATGCAATTGCCGCCAGCGAGGAGGATGCGTTGTCTAGGTAATAGTTCGACCATGTTTGCACGACTGAGGCAGAACATCAGTCACTATGCCTCGCGTATCGTTCGATCACTTACTTTAACACTTTCAGTGGAGAACTGTTCATTGCTTGAGAAACAGCAAGAAAAGTCCTCATTAATTCGGTTCTTGGAATATCAGGATGCTCCATAAACTGGAAATCATCGTCCAATTCATCCTCTGCGCTATCATATTGACTATCGTCATCATCATTGCTGCGTGTAAACGAGGGTGGTAACGCCAGGTCTTGCAATGAAGGATTCAAGTTGCCGTTCGTATGGCTGCGATGAGCGTTACCCGCTGCAGACTCATCGGAAGCTGATGTTGTATGCATCTGCTGCTGGATTGCGCCAGTATGAATCGCACTCTCTCCATTCTCCCGGTGCTCTACTGTCGGCGTTTGCTCTCGACTCGAGGATTCCATTCGCTCGGTAGGAGTGTGACGGATGGGTATATTTTGTTGGGATGCGGTAGCTAATAATGGTGAAGGATTGGATGTGGATGTGTCACGCGATGAGGCAACTTGCTCTGGCGAGATTTGAAAGGTAGGACGTTTTGCTGGTGCAAGATACTGTCTTTTCTTTGGGACACATGGATTGATGTACTGGTCTGGGCCTAGATCATTTGTCTCCATTTGTAATATTGTCTGTTCATCGTCTTTATCAAGAATGCGGTTTCGTAGAACGTCTTTAGCCTGCGGCTTCTTTGATACGATTTGACCCTCTCTTCTCAGTCGGCGTTTCCGTTCTTGTTGTACCTGAGCATCTTCATATTGTTTCATTAAGGCAAAGAATGTCGGATCAAGAAAAGTCTCGGTCGAACTGGTCAAATCATCGCTAATCTCGAAGCTACATTGTGGGGTTCAGTCAATCAAATTCAGTCGCTGTCAGTTGAAAGCATTACTTGGTATCAGCAAATTTTCTCTTTAGTTTTCTAAAATTGATGGTGCTTTCAGCGCCCTTTTGAGCACGTAAAAGATCCGATGCCTCTCTTTGGAATTTTTTTACAATCGAATCGGACATTAGGCTTGGAACATGCTGACCTTTTCGCACTTTTTTAAAGAAACCTAAAAAATGCAATGCTGTGTGACGCGAATTTTTTTTGCTTTATGCAGGAAAAATCAGGTATCTGAGACGATCAGCCTGATGAAGTAACTGTACACAAGAGCGCATAAATATCTACAAAGTGTTTAAAGTGTTTCATAATTATTATATAAAAAAAGACATTTTGGACAATGAAAGTATTAAATGTGTGGAAAAAAGTGCGAGTGCGTATGTGTGTGCGTGTCTGTATATGTGGATGAATGGGTGAATAGGGAAGGCTTATTCGGATGTAAAAGTCCCATTAAGAGAAAGCATTTTCAATCGTCTCTCGTTCGTTGCGTCATTACCAGATCCTCCATAGATTCGGTATCTTGCTGCCGGTTCTCATGGTTTGGCTGTTGAGAGCTCAATTGGCGTAACATATCTTGCGAAATACCCGTAGGCTCTTCTACATTCACTTCTGGGATGTTTGTCAATGTGTCTTCTGTCTTAAGGAAAACCTCGCTTCCACTTTTCACCACAACGGGTGGATCCATGTATTTCTCGCGATATTCATCCAAATGAGCCAAACTTATATCAGAGCCACCGGTAACGATGACGACCACATCACTTGCTGTGGAAAGCGATGGAAGAATATCTCGTATGACCTGAGTATAACAGAGAGACAAAGCAGCGCCAGAGGCTGCTTCCGCAAGGATTCTATTATGGTCTGGACAGGAGCTGATTAGCTTGCCTTGAAGGACAAGAAAATTACCTGCAAATCTTCGGACAGCGTCTGCAGCCATGGCATCACTGACTGCGAAGGGGACGACTGGATGGACCAAACTTAATTCGAGCGATTTGGAGCTCACAGATTTCGCTGCTAGACTCGTTGCGATGGTGGTACTTTTTGGCAAGGATACCATTTTTCCTGCGACAACGGCTGCCTGAAACGCGTTACTACCATGTGTTTCCACAGCAATCACAGGGACTTGTTTCCAATCCACTTCTTGGAGACCCACAATCACACCGTTCAGTAGTCCACCGCCGCCGACAGGACATATGATGGCTGCCGGCGGGCCGTCTTGCAATTGTGCTTTTAATTCGTGTATCATGGTGGAATATCCTTGCCATATGTGGGCGTGATCGGATGAAGGTACGTATATTCTTCCAGCAACGGCTTAGTGCTATTCGATCCTTCTCTTTCTATCCCCATGTTCCTTACCCATTCCTTTTTACTAGCTTGCGGGCGTGTGTTTCAGCTGCATTCCAATCCTAAACAAAGCCCATCAACCATGCCATTTGCCAATGTCAAGCATCACGTACAGCCCCATATAAGATTAGTTTTGCCCCTTCCAATCGCACTGCATCGCAAATAGCACTACTTGTTGCCTTTGGCATCACTACAATAGCATCCACGCCCAGCTGACGAGCACAGTATGATACGGCTAATACGGTGTTGATTCCAGATCCACACACGAAATGAATATCGGTGCCTCGTGTTTGCACCACTTGATAGCAGAAGTTGCCAATGCCTCTGCATCGCGTCTTAGCACTCTAAATAGAGAACTCTTTTTTGTTTATATACCTCATTTTGACTGATCCTGAAGGCTGTATGTTTTCCATCTTGAGGAAAATATTGCTACGGTGTGGCGAAACAACATTAGCGCAATTGTTGTTTCGACAGTGTAAGGCCACACACCAGTTTAACTTTACGCTTAGGTTAGTTGAATGCAAGAGCGGCGTGCCAACATGCAATGTATGCGATCCATCGTACAGTTGGGTTTCTTCATCGGAAGAGTCATCGATCATTCTGTCAACGAAAAAGGATCCAAGTTGTGGCGCCCTTTTTTTTCTGCTTCACGATCATTCAAGTCAGTTATGAACTCAGTCTTGGTGAGAGAGAAGCTTAAGCCTAGTGGTCGATCTATTTGATGTCCTCTTGGCTGCTATGGCTGTATCATGAAGCATATTGGGATACCAATTCTTGTAGGTCCATGTTATTTAGTCACTTTAAAGAGTAACAAGCGATAGTTCATTGTATATGACCGACTGAAAATTGAACGGATGGTCAGGTTTACCGTCTGCCCAAATTTGTCATGTATCTTGGAACATATGCCGTTTTCCTATCTACTGATTACTAGTGTTTGAGAAAACTTCACAGTGATAAAAGGCGATTAATGTATCAGGAATATACTTTTTTTTGGCTATTCATGTCATTCATGACTAGAAGCGTGGCATATCTGTGAATACAAGCATAAGAGGATAACATGATATAATGAAGAGGAAGAAGGTGAGAAATTACGAGATCTCGTATTTGCAGTCAAATGTTCACCGGTTGTACTTTTGATGATTGATCCATCCAAATTGGAGATATATATGCTTGAAGTGAAGTTGCTGAATTTAACCTTTTCTCGTTGATATGGATCAAGACATTTATGAGCATGATGCTGTGAGAAAGCTAGCCATATAATACGGCTCCTATTAGCGAAGAAAAGACAAATACATAATCTATGAAGGTCTTTCTGGTAGCAAAGCGTTCGAAAACATCATAGTCAACTCTCTGTCACCTATCGGACATAAGTAGACCTGGATGCGGACAGCAGTTTTCAGGCAATCTATCCAATCTATAGAATGTAGTAGGATCCATTCTGTTCCTTATACTTGTTGACCCTTTAATTGCTTTTCTTCTTGATTCGACTTTGCTTTTTACCTAACGCTACATATGTGATCCTGCTTTTATTTTCTTTTTTTACTGAAATAAGGACCGAATGCGTTTTTTTTACTACTTTAATGTGCAATATTACTTGCTGATTTCTAACCGGAGAAAGAGAAACAAGAAAGGGTCGAGCATGACCTTCTTTTTTTTCTCCTTTTCTTCAGTGTGCTTTTTATCCAAGAGCTTTGGTGTCCTATGTAGAAAAGTAGTTAGATATATGCATATGCAGCCATAATGATCGTGAATTATGTCGATGGCTCTGTAACAAATGGTAGTCTTTGCTGACTTGGTCAATTTTAGATGTAGAAAAAGGAGATTGAAAACCCTATGTTTTTTTATTTTTTCCATTCCACTTTTTTAAAGCCATAGCAAAAAGTATATTGTCAATCATTTGGTCTAATTGAATAACCATTGTTTGGCTAACTAGGAAAGATAGAAAAAAAATTAGTGAAGTAAGAAAAAGGGCCCGGGTAACATAGGTAGGGTTACCTGGAATTAATTTACTTTGTTTTCAGTACGTCAAACCTTAGACTTTAAAGTAATGACGTAGCTAACTTTTGCACCGGAAAATTAGCAATAAACTAAGACATACTGTTTCGCTACCGATCTGTTCTTTAAATTGCAATCCACAATGAACACTATGTAAAACAATTATCAATATTGCAATCCTATATATAGTCTCAGCCGTTCATAAGACTATCCATTTCTAACATCAATAAGTAATTATGATGGAAACTTGGCAGATAAAAGCTTTCTTTTGACCAGTTAAATATGGATTATACAAACGAGTAATAATAATGATATATAAAAGTCTAATCAGATGTAGATATAGATGTAGCTGCTTAATTTTGAAACATCCTACAACGTAACCTACGAGAGGAGCCCTTGCAAGAAGAATTCCTACACCTGCTGCAAACCCTTGTAGACTTTTTTGGCAAGTCTCGGGTATCGAATCGTGTTCTTTCATGATTCACATTTACGACTGCTTGTGGATAAATCGTGCGTAGAGTGGGCACATTTGAAGCTGGTAATACAATGACCTCTTGGGGCAAACGAGCAGATAAAGCAGATGCACTTTGGGGTAAAAGCATTGGCCGTAGGTTTGTTCTTGGTGGGGTGGCACTTGTTAAATTGACTGGATTTGGTATAATTGAAGGCGTAGTATTGATACTAGTGGAACTATCCGCAAAAGATATTGGTGATGGAGTATGCGCTGGTAAGATATCATGTGCTCGACCTGGGGACTGTAGCTCTTCCAGCATGGTCTCGCAAACTCCTATGCTCTGATCCATACTTCTAACTGCAATCTGTCTTTCATTAAAAACACTAAAGTGGGCCTTCAGATGCTCTGGAGTCTTATAAAAGATGTTAATGCCATTGGCATGATCTCTGTTCCAGGTTTGAGCAAAAACTATCCAGTCTAGCTGGTTACTTGAAGCTTGGATATCTGAAAGCATAGATTTAAGAACTTGATATTCTTCGCGGGTATGTACAGGTATCACTGCATATACTGTTCCCTGTTTTGCTGCAAGGTAGTGATATAGCTGGCCACGAGGATTGCTTGTTGATCCAGTTTCAAAACACCATATATGTACTGATACACCTAGAAAATAATGTACTTTCTTCATTGAAGATAACATCGTCGTTTTCAACTCTGCAGATATTTGCAGTGGCTATACCAAACGATTGCGCAAGTCCTTGGGAAAAGGACGTGATGCCAAAGGTTTCATGCCCTGTTCTGAGATCTAGACTATAAATGCAGCTATCGGTTGTTTGCATATGACCAATATGATTGAGCCCCAGACGATGGCGTAAACGCTGAATATTTTCGATAAGCCATGGCTCATAATGGCTTTTATGCACACGATTGTATCTGTTAACGCTGCCAACCTAAGAGAACCATTAATATTCTGCTTTTGCGCATAGTTTCCCTAGACTGAAAATTTATTAATTAACTTACATCAATGTTATGCCGCAGCCGATAATCTGCAAGTGCACAATCGGTCAGATGAGGTCCAGCACCAAAGGAGACAAAATTGCGGATGTCGTTTTGATGCACACCTCCTTCCAATGAATTTGTCCCCCTACTACATCTATATAACGGCAAGCGGTTTTGTTCTTGCCCCATCTTAAAATACAGCGTTATACCTGGTGGATCTGATACTTGCCCATGCTGTATGGCTCTAAGCACATGAGCTGCTTGTCTTTGGGCCTCATCGTCAAAAAGTGGTTGTCCTGTCCTCGCACACCGAAGTGGACCATATTCTCGGAAAAGGTTTTCAACTACAGGGTATAATTCTTCTGTGGGGGGGGGATCATGCGCTTTACTCGACGGAAAACCCAGGCTGGTCGAGTAGATATTGCGTAGTCCCAACTGGTATTCTGTGTCTCAAGGTATGCCTCTATTCTTTGCCGATCTTCTGGATCAGGAACAAGCAATGCGTCCCAAAACCGGCGGGAGAACTCTTTTGCTAACCCGTGATGCTTTGGTATCTTGATCATGTCCATTAAATGAAAGATATCTTTGAGAATCCTAGGATTTTCAGTATCATCACGCCGACCAGAGCGGTTTGACAGTATCTGATTCGGGTATCTCGAACTTGTAGCTGGTAACGAAGACGCTTGCGGAATTGCTTGTAGCTCACACATAGGTTGTGCTGCAGACTTCAAATGTGATATCTTGACAACTATATTGAAAGGGGGTGCTCCAAGTTCAGCCAAGGGTATCTTGTGCTCTGGAATAATTGCTCCCGGTATGACCACTCTGTTAATGCACATAATGGTATGTTCGGCAGTAACTGAAACTTTATGTAAGATGTCGTGTGCTTCAGCTACTTGGCCGTATGCCACACATACTCTGGAGGACTTGGGGTAAAAACCGACAAACATGCCAGGCTGAGGTGTAGGAATTATTTGGCCGATAGGACTTGTATGCTTCAAAGGATTAAATATTTCTGCAGACGCCCAGGCATCTAATGCTGCATAATGAAGTTGCGCCTCTGTGAGCTGAGCAGATTCCCAGTTGCTTAATCGGACAGTGTTCTGTTTGTTGAGGCCAGCACCGAGAACAGCCTTACAAATGTTGGAGAGATTAGCCGTTCCATTGTTAATTGTACCTCTCCTTTTGCAGAAAGAGCCAAGTTCTAGTGCTCCAGAATAGTTCACACCATAATCTCGCTTTAATTTTTGGAGATCCCCTCCCACGTTTCGCCCAGACTTCAAAACCAGAGAGCTTTGGAGTAACGTCTTCAGCGATGTCGGAACACCCTGTAATGCATGTATTGGTATGATATACACAATGTCTTTATACGCAACCTGCACGACAGCTATTTTTCCGGGTATTCGCGTTCTTTGGTTGTAATTCCATTCGCAGTCGAATCCAATGACGATGGTGGTATCGTTGGCAGTATCTTTCATTATGCTATTAAGAAGCATATTTGCTTCCTCGGCTTTTGGTGCATATTTCAAATGGATATCACTCGGAAGGTCCAGGTAACGGTTGCCACTTTCAGCAGATTGCTGCGGTATCACATAGTCATTGACCTCTATATTACGACGAAGGCACGGCAAAACGTTCTCCAAAAGTTGGCGATATCCTTGGACGTTATCAGTAAAGAACACTTCAGGAAATTTGTGGCCGCAGAGTCGGTATGATTTTGCCATTTCTTCGAAAGAGGTGCGAAGGTGCATTAGAGACTTGGTCGGCACAAGTTGCTGCATACGGATCTCTTCATATTCATTGCAAACAGTATAAAGAGCACTGAATACTGAAGCCTCTCCGACTTTTGCCAGCTTCTTGATGATCATAAAGGAGTGGTCCCCTTTGAGAATCTGCCCACCAAGAGTCATCATTTGCTTGTCCATTAGCGGTCTAAGCTTGTCTAAAATAGTGGTATACACCAAGCGCAAATAAGCCGCTGAAGGAACAAAACCAGCATAACCTTTCTTCTCATCGAATGAAGAAAAGGGTGCATACTCGTTGGTATGTCGTAGGGTATCAGCAATCGTTGGCTTCACACGACGGTAGTTTATAGCATTCAGATACTGAAGCTCCAGCCTGTCATGACGAAGTGTGTGTAGTTCACGTAAAGTGTGCTGGAAACGTTTAATACCCATGCCATTTTAAACAGCAGGTCGGAGCAGGTTTCTTACAGCTTTGGATATTGCACATCGATGTGTGAGGTATGCTGGAAATTCTGCAACGAGATGTTTAGGAAGCTGTTTCATTATCTGCTCAGCATGAGCACTTATGGTACGCCTACAGACACTGTTTGCACAGATATAACGAATTGATAGGATATAAAAGCAACTGGTCCGGTGTTGAAACAGTACATGTATTAGTTAGCTGAACGTGTACTTATCTGCATACCTTTCTAGGTCAACAACACGGCGTGCGCAAGGATCTTTGTTGTAGCCTTTAACCAACAGTCTGGTATTACAGGCTGGGCATAATAAATCTTTCTTTATATGATACAGCAACCAAAGAAACACTCGAGGATAGTAAAGGACAGTTGGATCAATCTGGCCCTTATCAAGAGCGAAAAATGCTGATGGTGGTTCGACCCAGAATGTACCAAGTTGGTATTCTTTAGGAAAACTCTCTCTTTTAAGCCGTGCTTGCAAAGATAAGAAATATCTTTCTAGCACTCCATCGCGAGCTTCATCATATTTAGTATCGTCTTCAATGACGTTCTCCTCACTGTCCGATTCTTCATCCTCAGCAGCTACTTCTCCATCTTGAGCATCGATGATAACACTGTCTTGCTCAATCTCCGACAAAAGCTCTCTAAGGCTATGCCTTTCTGTTGCTACCTCTCCATCACTTCCACTTTTCTAGATTAATAAAAATAGATTAGCTTAAATATAGACTTTAACCGAAGAATTATACCTCTACAGGCTGATCGTTGAACTTAGATATAGTTGTAGGAGCATTTGACGCTGATGAAGAAGCTTCACAATATTTTCCAGTGGCTGACATGAATGAGAGCTTTGTTTGTCTAAGCGATTCTGTTTCCTGGGTTTTGCGAGGACGTCCTGCACGATGGTCAGGGGAATTCTTTTGTCCAATAGGTCTTCCTCTTCATTTTTGAAAATTATATTCAGCTTAAGTTGGATAAGTTGACGCTAATGGAAAAAAAGAGCAATGTTTAGATGATCATCCTTAGAATTTTTTCGAACCTTATTTGAATTTTAAATACAGACTTAAATGCAGGGTTTTCACTGGATAAGCAGAAGCAGAAAGGGGAATCACTATGTGATCATTTTATTGGATGAAATGAAAACACTATATGAACTGTTTATTGGTCGAGCGGTAGCTCAAATGCACTATATCACATTTTCACTGGCTGGCTCTTGCACTATATGCAAATGCTATTCGCCCATACCACCCCGAACACTTCAGGCCCGCCGNTTATTCCATTCCACTTTTTTAAAGCCATAGCAAACAGTATATTGTCAATCATTTGGTCTAATGTAAATAACCATTGTTTGGCTAACTAGGAAAGATAGAAAAAAAATTAGTGAAAGTAAGAAAAAGAAGGGCACTGATCACAGAAAAGTTAAGGAATCCAGTTTAGAGCGCTTCGTGCATGATCCAGATTGCGTATACCATGATTACATACAAAGTTATTGCATAAAAAAAAAGAAAAAAGTCATTTTATGAATAGAATAAAAGGGTTTATTAAAACTTGACGAAATCCAATCCAAAGTTCTTTATAGATAATACAAAGGGTGTATACGATAATCCCATGCAAAATCATTATGTAAAAAGAAAAAGGTAAAAAATTAGACATCAAGTAATTATAACAAACTCCATTAAAACTTAGTTAAAACCTTACACCATCAAAACTAAAACCCTCTACGGATAATAGAGAGTGTGTATACTATAGCTATATGCTGAAGTCATGATGTGAATTGTCGTGTACTTTTTAGATTTTTGGTTTCACTTTCAATATCAGTGCCCCATAGGTTTCATACTGTGGGTAATGCTCCAAGTCTAGACAGCTATAAATTAAGAAGAATGGCATCAAAATAAAAAGCAAGCCTTTTGATAGTCTATCTTACTTTGGAAATCTTGTCTGTTATATCAGATTCAAGTAACGATACGACAGAATGAAAGAAAAAAAAAAATCAAACTGAAATTTTATAAATCGTTGTCGTGTCAATCCCGATCTGAAATAGTCCGCACAAGATCTTCAAGGATGATCGACGAGTCCAATGAATAAAATAAACGATAGATAAAAGGATGCCGTTTATTCTGTCTTGTCTGTCTAATATTTATATATTTTGATTCTAGCTACATTATGTAATCCTTGTCGGCAATGGGATGCAAAAGGAAACCAATTGAGAGCATTACGTCAAAGTCGATAACCGAGAGTACTTCTTGTAGTTCATGACATTTTTGGAAGAGGGCCGAAGATTACCATCTTAAGCTCTTGACCGTGATTGTGTCGTTTCCTTGGATCTGAGTTTTATTCCGAATCACTGTAACGTAGTCGATCGGTCAAACTTGCAGCGGATCAGGGAAACGATAAGATAAATAAAAATAAGGATCGTAAAAGATGATTTTTTATTGTATCGCCTTTCTCTCTATTTATATTATTGTGCCTGACGGACGACGGCAAAACAATTCTACTTCTAAAACTTTTCCAAGGGCAACTATTCGATAGACGATGTTTCGCGATGTTATAATCTCAAACATCGTCTTCTTCCGTTTCTTCTACCTCAACAATCGATCCGATTCGTTCGTCCATCTCAGGGTCCACACAAAAGAAGTCCGAATTCCAGGGATCGGGATTCAGCGACGACAATTGGTGGAACAGTTTGTGTTACGACATCGTCACCTGATCAAAAAACATTATACGCTGCCTGCAGGATTCGAACCTACGCGCCCAGAGGGCAATGCCTTAGCAGGGCATCGTGTTAACCACTCCACCAAAGCAGCAGACTGTCTGCTTGTCGGATTCTTGGATTCTTTTCCCCTGGTTGTCTTGCTTCCGTCCAAACGATGATAATACCTGGAATGCTCAAACCAGCCTTGTCAAAAGCAAAGAGTAAAAGATAACTCTTGGATTACTGATTGATTTCCTCGTTTTCTTTATTGAATGTTATTCTAATGATATTTATATTTTACAGAACAGAATATGCTAGAAGAAATATAATCTATGTATAATACTTTTACTAGAAAGTACTAGGAATGTCTATTTTGATTTGTATATATAATACTTCCAGAATGTTCAAGTAGTATCCGTAATGATCTTTCAGATCACATGTTCGGAACAATGGTTTTCCAGCGACCAGGATTGGTCAGCTTGAATTTTCTCTTTGATGGTGACGTGTCACTATGTGGAGCAGTCTCGTCCACGACATGCTGACATGATGTGTGTCCTTTAATTTTCAGCCGTATACAGGACTGACATTGACATGGAATTTACATCGAAATCACAGGAAATGCCCAGAGTATTCACGACAAACAGATTTACGTACACAACAATTGCACTGATTGTAGTGCACCTAAGTAGGGTGCACTGAGAGGGGGTGCGCGAGCGGAAACCGAAAACGACTAGACGATCCTGAAGTTAACAATGTAGTGTATAAAACTAGGTGTAACACGTTGTGATAAATTACGACATCTGTTTCTCAAGTACATCCATGGATCTTACCTATCAACACAATTTCACCTTTTGAATTTCTTGTTATCATTATTTTTTATTAGTAGTCTTAATATATCTTTGGTCTGAGGACAAACTTAGTTTTCTTTAAGGCTCGCAATGGTCGGTATGGGATAGTACAGGCCGGTCCAAGGTAGGTGGACTGAGACCGCTGGAAGGACCATTAGGAGGACTGTCAATCTATGCTATGCCTTTTATATGACATTACACACAATATTACTTACAGACATTCAAAGTAAATATTTCTCTTTACTTCAATAAGTGCAGTTATACAAGTATACAAAAGCTTCATTGCTTGCAAGATTTTCGGTTCTCAGTGTGATTTACATTACAGATTAAGAGAAGCAGTTCATGTAATAAGAAAGGTAAAACGCAATGCATCATTTATTAACTGCTAATTCAACACTCGATTTATTTCAGAGAATACTGTATATCAATTCTTTAGTTCTTGTCGTAGCCAGTATTTTTCAAGCATACAAGCATGAATGGTTTCTACAGCAAGTGAAGCACGATTTGGGCTTATAATACCCTTGCCAGCAGAGAAGACTTGTTCTGATGGAGCACTTGTACCTGAGATAACGACGTTAATCAGAAGACGAATATGGGGTGAACAAAGACACTAACCTGGAATTGCTAAGTAATCGCACCCCATTCTAGCTAAGGATAGATACTTGCTAATTCCTATAGTCTGCCACCAGCGAAGTGGATCACAGTTTTCAGCATCAGTTGCGAGATATTGGGAGAGCTCGTCTTCTTGTCATGCCTTCCCTTTTTTGCGCAGATGACCGAACAGATGCTGTAACAGTTCATCTTTTTCCACCTCTGTTTGTGCCGAACTAATAGCAATATTCTCACCAGCATGCTCAACTTTAGGGTATGCCATAAACATGGTACGCACTTGCTTCTCTACAAACTGTACCCATTCAGTTTTCCCATTCATGTCGCTTATGGTAAGATAGCTTCAGTCGAGGGTCTAGTACTGTAAACGATCGTTTAGCTTAAAAAATTTACGCTAGAGTGTTACCTGTTGCTACTGAGCAAATGGGTGTAAAGTCAGTCATGTTATAGTACTTCTGCAGTTTTTTGAAGCATGCAACTGCTGCCTCTTGAAGCTCTGAATTGCTAGTGGTGTAGTTATCTAGCTTGTCTATCAGAACGTTATATGTAGGTATAATGATCCCCATGGTTGGGTAATTGCTAGCACTTAACATGGTTGTGCTCTTTTTTAAGATCTATCATTAAAAGGTGGGCATTTAAAAATCAATATATCTAATAGTAACTTTACCTCTGGAAGGTCTTTCAAGTGAATTAAGATTTGCCACTCATTCTCAGAAAGCGACCATTTGTTCAGGTGGCTTTCAATGCTTATCAATACAACAAGTGGACCTTGGATATGCAACGTGGAATCGATCATGTCATACGTAGAATTTCACCATGTTTTAACATCAATTACTGGCTGGTAATGTCGCACATTCATGTTTGCACAGCACTGCTTCAGTTTTTCACAGAGTTGAATGGAATGGTGGATCGAGACAACGACATTTCGAAGCTATAACTGTGCTAAGTATAATATATATGTAGTTAACTGATTACCTTGGCTAAAATAGAAGAAATTTCGGTCGTACTCTGATCAAAATGGATCTGTTCGTCATATACGTTGATTATTGCCAAAAGATCCTGCACCGCAAGGTTAATAACATGTGAAAGACAGCGGTTATGCTGTCTTTTAGCACTGAAGAAGACGCCATATTCGGGCCAGGTTTCTTCCAGATGTTGCACAAGTGTATCATTACTTGATGCATTATCGGTTGTTATTGCTAAGATCTGTTGATAGTGGATCACTTAAAACTGGTAAATGGTATCAAACCACCCACCTTCGAATGTATATTGAGATCATGCATTGACCTTATCAAGGCATCCCCTATTGCTTGCCCAGTATGACTTCCCTTGATATAGATAAAATCTAGCAGTAGATCGTGGATCTGCCAGTTTGCATCAATGAAATGCCCAGTAACTGCAAGGATACCAAATGAATTTGGTGACGTCCACATGTCAAGCGTAAGGGATATATTAGAATCTAGTGTCTAAAAGAAGGTACTAATATGATAATTGCATTCTGCAAATATCTTACTGCAAGGTGATCTCATAAGATAGTATGGCCATGATTGTAGCTATTTATAATATCAGATTTAAGAGTGTTTGTGCTTATGGATATCGCTTCTGGATTGAGGTAACTGATCAGGATTTAAAACGATTTTGACTCTATTTCAATGAATGGCTGGTCATTGAGAACAACCCATTCCCGAAGATGTTGACGAAATTTGGAGTTGCTAAATTGAGGATGGCTACATCACATGTAAGTACAGCAAGATATACATATATTTAATGGTACTTACGAGGTAACAAATTGGTCCAATGGTCCTTTTTGGGTTGGAGGCTGAGCACTCTTCCATTCTTTAGGATGGTAACTGCTCATATGTTTTCGCATTTGCTTAGTGCTGCTCCCGTTAGCAGAAACCACTGATCTCTTCCTTGTTCTAGATAGGATAAGCAATGTATTAGAGGCGTAACCAGTTTGGCATATTAGCACAAACCTATCATCTCCGTCACATATGGTACACAAAGCTGTCTTCAACTTCGAACTATTATCCCAGTTAAGTGGTTTAAACTACTTCCAAACAACGCTAGTGCGTGTGCTAGTCACGGTGGCAGAAGAGGTACTAGCTGCAACTGACGTGGAAGACTCTTGAGATTGCAAGCGGTTTGGGGAATCAATTTGCAAGGAAACGATAATTGATTCTTCATCACTGTCTGCTTCGGTGATTCTTGGATGCTTTTTGTTTCACTTGTGAATAGACATGTTTTAAAGGTACAGACACTCCACCATAACTACACATTTAATTTATAGCTTTTTTGCAAGTTACACCGATCGTCATCACAATGCACTATGAAAAAACGTATGCATGCTAAGAAATCGATCAACACTATATCTAAGCTGATGTTGAACAATTTCGTATTGACTTTTGTAACGAAGCTCCAGTATATGTATTATCACATCATTGTGAGGGTGATTAAAGCTAGGATATGCATCCAAAAAAGTACAGTGCTTGGTTGCCC
Source organism: Apophysomyces variabilis (assembly GCA_002749535.1). NCBI lineage: Eukaryota > Fungi > Mucoromycota > Mucoromycetes > Mucorales > Mucoraceae > Apophysomyces > Apophysomyces variabilis. Next base: position 141,306 of record MZZL01000394.1, on the reverse strand, counting down.
AAATTGCTATGGAGAATTTATAAATTTGGTAAGTGAACAGTGATTACTGCAGAAATTTAAGGTAAGAGTTTACCTTTGAAAAACTTTTTTATACCAAATGCTACTGTTACTTGAAAACAGTATGGCATATAATGTTGAAAGAAAGAACAATTATCAATGATAACAATATAAAGAATAGAATACTACCTTACAAATAATTCTTTGTTTGCGCATACTATAAGCAAAAATAAAATACTATAAACTGATTAAATAAAACTATTTCTCTTGTTGTAAATGCTTTTTCTCCAATAATACTTTATAGATAATGACGTTTTTTTTGAAAACCAAAACTACTATCATGACTAACGGTCCAATCAGTCGGGTTGGGACAGTTTATCTGGACTAAGATCGGTCCAAAATCTATAAACTGAGACCGTTGGTCCAAGGGGTTCAGTCCAAAACTTACAGACTGAGATCAACGGTATGGTTTGGTTTGGGTTAGTATTGGGACGGTCGGTCCAAAATTGCGAGCCTTACATTCTATATAGTCTATGTACATTCTATATGTCGTATTTCGACATACACACAGACCAATAAACGTCTTCACATTACCCAAAGCAGTAATTAAAAGAAGAATAAAGCGGAGATCGTAAAAAAGACTTCTTCTTGAACCTGAAGTCGATCTGACACAATAACAGTCTGAAACCTGTTGAATAAAGACACAGTCCAGACTCAGGAACTCAGAGATAACCTCTTTACCATAACTAAACGAAAATCTACCATTGGCTATCCCAATGAAAAACTTTTCTTCATCATGAGTATGTTTATTGATTGGTTTATTATCTGTATCAAAGAAACTATGATCTAATAGCCGCTCACAGTATAAATAAGATTTGGAATCTAATCTTAATAAAAAACAACTCTTTTCTTGAGTCTCAAGGATTTATTCTTATTATCCATTTTTTATCTTAAATTTCCCTCAGATTCCACATAAGGCTTGAAATGGGCGGGCCTTAACTAGTCAGATCATGACTGGGCTGGGCCAAGATCTTAACCTGGAGCCCAGCATACTAGGCCTATCACACTTAGATAGGCCCTTTAACCCATAGGTCAAGTCGGGCGGGCCATATCAGGCGTGTCGATTTTATAGCCCAGAACCTGGCCTACTGAGGCTCGCCTGGCAGACATCCAGTCGGGCTGGGTCAAATTCTGAGCTCTACTTGCAAGCTTCTATTCTTTTTCCTTTGTACGGACAATTTTCGGCATGTGGTTAATTACTAAGTTGATGACAATTTTGTTAACATTCTATCATTCACTTCACAGACTCAATGCATCCTATTTATGTTGCATGCAATAATGTATAAACAATGAAAAAAAGAGAATACACGTTTATTCCTCAAATGAATATGAAATTGTTCTAAATAACAATTGAAAAATAAAAAAATTCCTACTCATTTATCAACTTGAATCTATATTTGTATCTATCTGTTAAAGTAAACAGATATGACAAATTTGGGAATAATCTCAATCCTCACTCTATATATGTCAGATCGTTTTTTTTGAGCAAGCTGTTTAGATAACCTCGAAATTACTATGATTGCGCAAAAATTATCAAGTCTATTGAACTAGAACTCTAACTTCTGCGTTATCAGATCTGTCACTCTCCTTTTATTCTTCTTTTTCTTCTTCTCTCTCTCTCTCTCTTTTTTTTTTTTTTGCACAACGGTATCATGATCGAGTACACATACGTTTGGGCACTTAAAGCGTGGATTATATACCAATGGTTAAAAGAATATAGTGCTAAATTCTACAAACTAAGCCAGATTTTAATATCCGTACCGTGCAAGCTTTCTTTCAAAAAGTGTATATCATACAGCTGCATTATACTGCGTTTCATGGAAACCGCACGGTATTGCTTGATTTGGGTGACGTGGAAACGCGATTTAACTACGCGTTTGATTATTTCGCGTTTTTTTTTGCCCAACGCCTAGCAAGTTTGCATTCTTCGTTTCGTAATGACAGAAAATGCTTTTATTCAACTATTGAGGGACTCGGGATGTGCTGTTGAAGACCATGTTATATTTGGTACGGTCATTGTGTGCTTGCAGATGAAGACTAAACCATGACAGCTATCGAGCCAGTCATCTTTCGTCGACAGCTTGCCTTGAATTTACGTAGTAATGCACGCTACCCTGGTATACTAGAGGACTTTTTTCAAGGCATGCAATCACACACCGAGGATGTCCACGTGTTTCGAAAATGTCTGTTACCAGCATTACTAGCGGACGATGTTCCTAGAAGCGGCCGGTATGTCTTTGACGAGCTGAGCAATCGATTAAACACTGGAAAATAGCACGAGCATAATGAGCAGTCTTTTCCGAACGCTCTTGCTTGTGGACATACTTCAATCGAGGACCATCACCTATTTATTAGAGAGATTGCCCGAGTTTTTCGACGAATTGGAAAACGAGTAAGCCCAAGAATCACACATCCACCGATGGAAGGAATTGACAAATAGAATAGAAGCTCTAGTTCATGTACAGCCCGTCTCATTCTTCATCAACTGCGATTTTTGGATTACGTGGCCGAACCAAATGCATTGACAGACAAGTTAATAGAGGTTAGTCAATGTGGGATGCCAGCTGGAACAGCATACAAACTGCAACCATACACCAGGTCATTCAGATTACACCAGCGGTAATACAACATGAAATCATTACTTCCCTATTGGATATCGTCAACGACTCGGAGCCAAAGGTACAATGGCAGCGTTTGCCACAACATTTTCGTCTGACCGTCAAATTCGTAGCCCATTGTTATGTATCTAAAGGAACTGATGCACGAAAATCCGGATTTAACTGTTCCAATCCTGGATGCTCTTTCGAATCTGACTCAGCATTCAGATAGCCTAGTGAGTCAGATCCCCGTGAAATGGATAATGAGGTTAATCTGCGAGATTTAGGATGATGTGCGGGATACCATGTTGGAGCGGCTGGAATCGGCTGAGATTGACGATCTGGCAGTCATTTTAAAGTTTCTACTACAAACCTCCACCGTTCATAGCATCGATATGGTATATCTGCCGAAAGTCTAAATAACATGCAAAGCTGACACTTTTATACAGATTGTTCATGGTATCCGCCACAAATTAGACTTTCGCGCACTTGGAAAACCTCAAGCAGATCGGTTAAACACCGCACAAAGTGCATATACAAACCGCATGCGCTCACAAGAAAAGATAAAGCATGTACCAGAAGCATTAATCTTAGGTGATTAGCTCATCGTTGCACAGAAAATCAGCGATCTGACAATTTTTCTTTGGTGGATAGAGTCTGTAAAATTTGGTCTTCAAAATCACAAATACGTATGCGATGCCTGGTTTAAATCGATAGTCGCGTTGGAAGAGTCTGTAGGTGACTTATGTATGCGATTCTGCGTCAATAACTGGAAATTGTAGAACGCTCATAAAGTGATTGATGTGTTGGTCTTGGTTATTCTACATTCTATGATATCTATGAGGAAAAAAACTGAGGAAGTTTTCCGCAAAAAGATAATTAATGGATGTATTACCTCTTCTCTTTTACAAGAGACTCTGATTTGTCATGCAGAGGGACTCTCTGGTTATTGGAATACGATCCTTTCTCTTTCTGAGAGCCTCCTAAGGTCTTGTCAGCATCACATCGCAGTGGCTCCCTGCTCTAGCGCACTCTACGTTAGCGCTTTTAGATCAACCGATAGCTATCAACGCCAGGTATATATCACGTCATGTTGATCTATGGAAATACTGAAGCTTAGATCGTGAATAGGAAATTGTTGGATCCTTAATAACACATATTGGCAGTGGTGTGATATCCTTTTTCAACATGGAGATGCCTCATATTTTTCAGCTTTTTCTTTTTTCAACTATCCTTAACCTTTTACTACCCCGTGGAGATTGATGTAGCGCTAAATGCTTTGCTACAACTTTGTCAAGATGATAGTAGCAGCATGGCAGCATATGGTGTATTCATTAAGGGCATTCTTGACTATCTGGATAATATGTCTTCCTCACAAACAAGAGCCTTGTTTGATATATTAAGTATCTTAGCTTTGAAGGTACGCGGTAATCACAATGAACCAGGATGTAAACGACATTTTATAGAGAGATTATCGGTCTGAGGCGACTAACAGTAGTCTCTGGTCAGAAATCCATATCGTCATCAGAAAGCAGCTGTCAAATCCTCGCGAAAAATACAAGAGAATCGGCATCATAGGTTGTCTCTCTTCAGTGAAAGTTCTTGGTAGCCGAGAATATTGTATGGATCAGGCAACGGGGTCCAGTACACAGGGTAGGTCCTCCCTTGCAGTACCTTTAGAGTGATCCAGACTTTGACACATTGCTAAGGTGATAGACAAACGTACACAGCTGAACAAGCTCGACAACACTCCTTACTTAGACAATCCGTTGATCTACTGGAAATGATGTTACAGAGCTGCCGAGACCATCCAGTAAGCTAATCAAGCCTCAGTTAAGATGAATAAGTTTTCGCTTTTAGAAACCTTTAGCGTTTATGTATGATGAACTAGCACACGTGATAGAAAACGGGGATATGGATGAACGCTTGCAGCTATGGATCAAGGAAAATTTGACGAATGATTTCATAAGCAACTATGTTAGTGATTTTGAGGAGATGACACAGTTTGTGGAAGCAGAAAAGAAAAGAGAAGGTTTACCGCTCAAGCCAGATATATATATGAACTTGGATGGGGAGGTATGTCTTAGCATGCAAGACGGACCATGCAAAACTTTGTTATACAGGAAGCTGCCATTACCGTGAGATTGTACGACTTGATTCAAGGTGCTGAAAGCAAGAACAGAAAATCCTTGATTATCCCATTCTGCTCCATGTTCAAGCTACTGCAGACTTGCGAAAGACAGTTAAACAATGGGAGTCTCGAGAATATTGATGCTCTCTTGGGCTGCAGTGTAGTATTATTTCCTGTGGACAATCTGGAGGTAGGTCCCGTCTTTGCGATGATAATAGTTAATCATAAAGATCAAGGAATTATTACAGAACTTACAGACTGCAGAGTTGGAAAACGCATGCCATCTTCTGTACTACGCCGTGAACTGGTACTTTTAAACAGTAACATCAAATAGTAGCTAAAGCACACGATATAGGTTTCGCGAATTGCTTAACTGCTTTTCAATAGTCGACGGTGATCCAACAACAGACGAACGACTCGTTACCCGTTTAAGAAATATCCGTACTTTAGAACATACCCTGGAAACCATGATGAAAACTTTAGGTTCATATATACCCTTTGAATTTGAAGTCTCGTTCACATCAATTGACGGAAGAGAAGTCCGTGGTACACAGATATCAAGTGTTAGTTTGTCTTACCGCGCTGCTTTCAGAAATTGAGCTAACATATCTTTCAATAGTCTGTACAAGGAACGCCTGAGAGCAGTTGCCAAATAGCTTCTATCACCCAGGACGACAATATCGAGACGTTGAAATCCGGTCGCAAGGAACAGAACAGGAGGGTGATTCCGATAAAAATTGAGACTATTGTCGATTTGCGGCAACATATGCGTGCACTTGACGTATGTTGTTGTTATCAGTGTTATCCTTTCTACATGCAATGCTCACGGATAAAAACTTATAGATCCACGTTCTAAAGATCCTTAAAGCGTTCGGTGATCCGGGAAACCAAAATGAAGAAAAGTGCTATGTAAGGAATACATCTGTACATTGTATCATATTAATCACATTGGATAATCTCTTGGTAGTATGCTGACATCAACTATCTTCTAACGGACCTCAACCATAAACTCACTCTAAAAATCATGCCGCCTTCCACAAACCCTTTTAAGAAAAAGAAAATCCCCGACGGAAAGTCTACCTCGAGTGATGTGATGCTATTGGAAAGGATGAATTCGCGAAAACTAATGGAAAAGGTAAATCGTTTAACGGTTTCGATGCATTTCTGACTTGTTATTTGTGGTCCAGGTTATCAAGTATCTTCCTAATATTCTCCGCACCTTAGAAGGCCTTTATGAAGATATTCAGTTGACGGTAAACAATGGATATGGATTGTTCAGCCGCCCTTTTAACCATTTAATGCTTCCAACAGAATACTCAGTCGGGACGAATTGAACCTGTAAGCTACCGGTCTTCGCGATATCGCAAACTGAAGCATTTTTTAGGGCTCCGAAGATATCGTGTTGTGTGCAGCTAATGTATTTGATATACTCCTTAAATTGTTCTCGTGGGCAGAACTTAGAAACGCGGAGAACCACGATATTCTCAAGGCAAGTTAGAAAGTTCCTTTTATCGCATGTCTTATTGTGTCTTCAGAGCTTGGTCAATACGCTGGCAGACCGTATTAGAGTGGATTCATCCGAGCAGCAATCTATCGAAGCAGCTATTGCTGAAGCATTCCAATATCTGGGTAGATTTGGAGATAACATGCCAGAGGCAAACACGGCCGTTACGCTGTATAAAGTTCTGACGCGGATCAGAGAGATATCAAACGATCCTAACATCCTAAAGGAACGAACACATACCACTGTTTTGAACATCTTAACGACTGACTGGCTTGACTGGCAAAACGTCAAGGTAAGTTCGTATTTTACGCAAACAAAAGGCAGTGCTAATATAGACCATGTAGAAAGATATCACTTTTCTAGTTGAGCAAGCTATCGAACTAGACAATGACTCGTTACAGGTGCTTCATGATTATGTTAATATTGTCCTGCCTGCATTCGAAAAAGATGGCCGAGTAGAAGCATACCCTCTTCTGCGGGAGGATACCGTTGTAGCATATTATCAAGTGAGCACCTGACCGTTACTGGCTAGGCATAACATGTACTATTGATAGGCTGTGATAAACCAGACCGTGAAATCGCTCCATTTCCTGCAAGACACAGACCAAGAAGCTGCCATTGTCCTTATGCAAAACCAAAAAATCGTCAAAATTTTTGAACGTATTACGCAGTACGTGAAGATCAAGAATCAGCGTGTTCTGTACAACGTTCTTCTAAAAACCGGTCGTGCATTCGTGGAGAAATTCACAAAACATTCAATACCCTACTTTACCGATGTGTTCAAAAAGCATAAAGACGTGATTGTGGGCATATTCAAGGATTTCCAAGCAAGTACGCGACAGTTACAGGTACGAAGCAACAGTTTAAAGGTGCCTTTCTTATAAGTCATAGATTATTTGTTCTCATGTCAAAGTCCTAAAGGACGTCCAACTTTCTGGATACGTACCACCGCTAAAGAAGGCATTAGAAATAGTCATCTTTCAGGTTAAGATGTTGCTGACGGAAAATAACGCGCCGTCAGATGCCTTTTTTATGGGTAAATGATCTCACTTGCAGTTATGCTTTGGCTTACTCACCTTCTCTATTTGGTTAGGTGCACTCAAACATCGAGATATTAGAGGAGAAGAAGTATCTTCTCAGGCAAGTCCCATCCTTTTTACATTTAATATGCGGTCTAATCCTCATACAGTTGCCACAAAATGAGCCAAGTGACTCGGAGGAAGAGGAGGATCGGGAACAGCCGCTTAATGATTCATCAATATCAAGTGGAAAGAGAGCTAGACCAGTCGGTAAGAGGAAAACATCCCAGGCGTCCAAAAACACTTTCCGAACAACAAGCCAAGTGCCTTCAAGCTCAGAAGGAGAGGAAGAAGAGCAACATAATGACGACAATCGACCAGGAGATTCACATACAGCTACCGAAAGCGTAGAAAGCCATAATGACGAAGAGGAAGAAGTGCTGGAGATCTCTCTTGACAGTGACGACGATGAGGAAGAGGGAAACAGTGCTAGTAGTTCAGAAATGCCTGCACCTTCAGCACCGTTGGTAATACAAGACGATCCTCTACCCACAGAACCATCAACAAAGAAAAGACGACTGGGGCTTGGTCGTCCTAATATTCTTCAACATCAAAAGGTATTTTCATTGGAACGTCAAGCGTGAAGGACAACAACGACAGATAGGTATATATAATAGATAAGACAATAAATAAACAAACAAATTTACATAAGAAGCATAGAAGAAAGCTAAAGTGTACAGGTTCTATTTTCTATCCATAAAAGATTAATGTTTTTTCTCGTTAAATTGGTGCATGGGTCGAATAATTGGCTTGACACGAAGGACACGACATAGGAAGGGATTAAGGAAAAAGTAGCCAATGACAGCTATATATAAAATATATCGAATAATACTTCTTTTACATCGCGTGAGATTCATGTATCATTGTAAAGCTTTCATCCAGACCTACCGATAGTCAACTGTTTGCACTACAAATTCGGAAGATTGAGGAACGCTGTGAACGGAATGTTGACGCACGTAAGACGGCGTACTCGGTGATGTCGCAAAAAGAGCGAGACACATGAACATGACTGTGAACATCTTATTGTCCGATTTTGGCTCGTTTTGGCGTTTGGATGCTCGACGCTTATATGGGCGTCTCTCGGGTTTCGGTATCAGTTCGGCCAGAGCGGCCCGTTGAGCCGCACGTTCTCGCAGCATTCTCTGGCGTTCGATCTTTTCACGTTCTTTCGCTTCTTTCCGTTCGCGGGCTAATCGTTGTTGCTCCATTTCGTGATATTCACGTTTCTGAACTTGGAAACGAGCAAGCAATGGTGCACCGTTAGGCATTTGTGCAAGGATTTGCTCTAAAATCCGATTTTCTCGGTCCACCAGTTCATTTGTATGCTTGAGATAATCAATATACTCGGTAGCTTTTCGCAAAATGGTGGCCTTATTCAGTTTCTTGGCCACTGGTACGCCGTCGACTATTCGCTCTTCTTCGTCCGAGTCGTCGTCATCGTCTTCAGATGATGAAGCCTTAGCTTTATATAGCGCCGGTACAACGTTCTTGAGTTCTTGGATTCGGTCGTTAATATTATTTCGATATCGACGCTCGATGGCATTGTGAGCCACCTTTTTATGAATGAATTCTTCATCCAGTTTATGTTTGCGCGTTGTTGGTTCGGATTTCGCTGATAATTTTTTTTAGCAATCGATCATTTTTTGTTCTTTTGTACCTGATAAATTATTTGGTATCGTCATATATGCCACCTCGTTAAAGGAGTATAGGGGGAATTGAAATGATTGCATATCTTCTTTCTGTTGCGGTGGTGATGGTGGTAATGGATAGCAGCAGTAATCTACTGGGGTGGGTGCCAAGGGCGACGGTGTTGCGGCGGGAACGCTTGTTGTAGTAACCAATGGCGGTGGTTGATCTTTTTCGCCATTGAGACACCAATCGAAGACGTCAAAGTCATTCTCGCCCAGCAGATAGTCAGTGGGGTCCTGAACGGGGGAAGGGTTGTGATCCAAAGCGTCCGTGGACTTATTATTGCTGTCTTGGGATGAGAGGGGATCTGCTCCCATGTAAGTACTGTCAAAACCCAAGTCAACAATTTCTTGTTGTAGTAACATGACGTCAATGAAGTAAATAAAAGAAGTAAGGTAAAAGGGTACCTGCTGGAACAATCTGGCCCTAGTTATAAGTTGTTCTTTAGCATAACATGCCATTTTTTTTGATTTTGCCGTTCTTCAAGTAATAACGGATTGATTGGATAAGATTCATAGTATAGCTCACGCCACTTCTCTACACGTGGATCCGCATTACCGTTTTTAGGTGTAACCCGGGGAGTTTCTGCATTTGGCGCACGGCGGTTGAGCCCGCTCAGATCCCGGTCGTCCCATGGTTTTGTAAGCAGCAGGGTTCAATAGGCCAATCTTACCTAAGAGACCGCTACCCCTTCTTGTTTTGTTTCTACCTTTCCGCATGTCCGTGCGGGGACCTGGTATATAACTTCCTCGCCTGTCAGCGTTTGTACTGGGTCTCTTACTCCCACCCACCGTCTCTCAACTCCTCGTATTCATAATACTCCTAGTGACTTCGGATAGACTCTACCAAAATTTTTTTTGGCGGTCTCATACCGTACCCAAGCGTGGAATAAATGCAGATCTCATCAAGTAGGCGAAGTTGTTTCTCATCATTGTCGAACCCAATAGGCCTAACCCTGTTTTTTATTATACATTCAATAAAGGACGAATATTAACTACACACGCAATTTGAACAGTAGTGATTTAAGTATTACTTCCTAACGACGCATTGTTTGGATACGTTGCACAAGACGAGTTGTCGGAGTGGAGGGGTTCCTGAGGAACATCCGAATCATTGCACCGACTGTAGAACACAAAGAGTCGTACCATTAACCGCATTCTCTGACTTCTGCAGACTACAATGAGACTTTTGTATTGGATAAATCTCAGTCACCCAAAATATATTTATATATTTCTTATTTTTGTTTGTATTTTGACTAGTACGATCTCAAGATGTCTCTTGGTAGATTCAGATGTCTGTATTCGTTAACCTTGGAAAAGCAAATTGCTAATCATTGTCTCAGTATATCCGTTCGTTATTAAAATCCGGTTTCTAGCAGCAGGCCTTGTTAAAGTCATTGCGGACGCTGCATGAGGGTTAGACAGTCGTGTGTCACCATAGAAGTCCCTTGCTTCTATTGCCTTCATAAAGAGCCATCATCTATCCGTTGATATCCAATGCAATGCAGTCTTACGCTGATCCATACAAGAATGGTCAGATTTCTAATTCTAGGTATTACCCTGTGCCGAACGAAACTTGTAGATCATGAAACAGAACCAGTGCATAGAAGTGGTTATTCGCAGTACATGCAACATGTCTATTAACGTTGCTATAACCGTGTAGACTTTTCCCGAAACACTGTAAACCTAACAGCAGCAACATGGAAGAGCAGAATTTAAGTATTGCCTTTCACAAACCTACTGAGGCTGCATACACCTATCTCCAAATGCGCAGTGTGTAACACAATATGTGGGTAATCCAACAGAAGCTGATAAAGGTGCGGGTAAACAAAAGAAAAATAAAGCAGGCGGGTTCAAGGGTCTCAGACCTGATTTTACGCAACCATGAGCAAAATGGTCTGTGCAGGATTGGATCGTCTCTTCATTAAATGTTAAGCAAGCATGCATGACTACGAGCAGTACCGTATCCTGTTTAAATGAACTTGCCGTGATCGCCAATATCTGTGCCAGTTATGACAGAAACATGCGCCGTCAGACATAGCTCAGCCATGCCGCGCTGAGACCTATTGCGTCCTGAGGAAGGTAGTTCTCAAAGACGAGGTTGTATCCTAGAGAAGGCACGTCGGACTTTTAGGTTTTTGTTGTTGCTCTTGTCGTGTAAGCACTTTTGATCCTCACTTTTGTCCTAAGTCAAAACAAATGCGAGACAACACCTACGTTTGGTTTGTTGATATATAATTCTGCATGGAAATATTCGCCTACAAATGTCATAACCGCTTGTCTTTGTCTTAGAGATTGCTTATGTTTTAGACGACTTCTGTTTATACCACATTAGCGGTCGAATCTGCTTGCACAACTTATATATAGAACTGTCGGAAATCTTTGTTTTTCTTACATATAGCTCGTAGAATGGGTGACACAATGGAGTGATATGAATAAAAAAGAAAGCCATACATAATCAAATATTTTTTCTTCAATTAATCAAATGCAGAAGGTAGTGAGGGCATATATACATAAGCTACAAGGCTCAAAGGATAAACCATCAATTTGGTAAGCTAACGAATTTTGGGTATCTATCCCTCTAATGGTGCGCACTTCTGAAAAAGACCGCTATCGCTTGATGATACCCTTTCAGCAAACGGAGAGGAAGTGTCGGTCGTGCTTTTTCCCGACCATGTGTGACTGTATTATCAAAATCGGCTGGAAAAGGCAAGGAGTCTGGTGAAGTAGGCATTATGATTGGATAAGATTTAACAAATTTTTTTATTATCTCCTCAGGTAGGTGGGAGATTACGTCGACAGTTCCTTGCTTCGTCATCCTTTGAAGTCTAAAAGAGGGTTGACACAATTATAGTGTATAAAATCAAGAAGAAACACAGAGAAGAAGAACAAAGAGACATCACGGGAACAAGAAGCTTTATTTTTTATCATAGCCTTTGTTCTCAGCTGCGTTATTTGACTGTTTTTCAACAAATTCGGTTTTTTTAAACCTCATCCATCAAACGTATACGTCACACTTGGAATGATGACCGATAGCACAAACCAGCAGCAGCAAGAATCCCAGCCAGCCATAGTTGACGAGTCATCTAGCACCAATGAATCATCTCCACAAGCACCCACATCACCACAACCAACCCCCGAGGTGACTAAGCGTACTGCCTCTGAGGATCTTGATTCGTCCAAGACAAAGTCAAGGAAAACGGATGAAACTATTAAAGATGAACAAGACGTGAATACACAGAAACACGCAGATGATCATAATCACGCCACGGCAATACCTTTATTGACGGAGCAACAGCATCAACAATTACTACAATCTTATGCGCAGGCCACTGGTCAGGATCTGGCTAATCTGACCGCCTCGTCGCTGGCCCAAGCCATGGTGTCTCCAATGGCCGTGCCTGGTCTAACATCCAATCTACTCCAGCAATTACAAGGCAATGTCATCACTGCTTTGCCTGGACCTCCACCTACACAACCTACGCAAGAATCTATCGATGATAACAAACGAACCAATGTTCGCAATATGACCAACGATGAACGTCGGCAAAGAAGACTACTTCGCAACCGTGTGGCTGCCAAGGAATGTCGCAAAAAGAAAAAGCAATATATTCAAGAAATGGAGGAGAAAATAACTCGACTGGAAGAAGAAAATGCCCGTTTGCACAAACAGATAGAGGATCTTAATACGAAGCTTGCTATGGGAACTCTACATCAGGGCTCTGAAAGCTACCGGTTGATGAAGGAAGTAGAAGAACTCAATGCCAAACTAGGGATGCACATGCCTCCAGGCGGACTAACTGCTGCGGCAGTGATGGCGGCAGCATCACAAACTTCATCGCATTCTCATCCATCACCTCATCCTTCTTCTTGTCTGGATAAAGCAAACGGCGATCGAAAGTCCGCGGACAATGGGGTGGCAAAGGAACAAGAAAATGGTAGTCAAGTATAAAGCATGTTCCCAAAAAAAAAAGTCGATCACCCAGTCATTCTGTGTAACCGTACGTAGTTCCAAATTAGTAGAAATAACAAAAAGAAAAAAAAACGGAAAAAGATAAGGATACTATTGCCTTGGTAGGATTGGTTTTGTTATATAGTACTTCTTGGCTCTTTTATTTTAATTTTCTCTTTCTCCCTCTCTGTCTCTCTCTCTCTCTTTCTTTCTCTATTCCCCTTCTTTCACTTTCGTTTCCTACTCTATTCTACTATACGTTTCCTTTTTCTTCCTCCCCTTTTCCCTTTCTATTTGTTATGCTCGCGCATAAACGCTCATACAAACTATGGACCGTTGTCTGTCTAGGCCTTATTCTACTTCTTTATGTCACAAAGTTACACATGTCTTATGAACCATCCTTCACACAGGAGATACCTTTAGAGGAAAAGTTTATTACATTCTTGCCGCACTCTGGTCTACATAATCAGCGCATAGCACTGATCAATGCGCTTGTACTCGCTAAGGCCCTCAACAGAACATTAATCGTTCCCGAACTTAACATAGGTGTTGCTACATTTTGGCGGCCCTCACCCGGCCTCGAATTGAGATTGGATCAGTGTACCCACGGGGAGAACACTCGCAGTTGCTCTGACTATCGCCAATATGTCCCCGTTCCTGCCAAGACGATTTTTGACCTATCGCCGCTGGAAAAGTTCGGGATCCGGACAATCGAAAGACTAGACATGAGACGGGACTATTTCGAACGAAATTGGGGCGTCCCGTTAGATGCACGAAATGAATCATTAGTTTATCAGTTTGAAGATAACGCACGATATTCTTACCAACTGTATGACAAGAAGAACGGGAAGAAACACCCTGGGAATTTTGCGACCAAAGTTTATTTAGAAGATCTACGTTCGCGCCAGGAGAAATTTATATTATTCGGATCTCTCTTTGGCAGTCATCGGCTAGTGTTGGAAGAAGATGCAGAACTGATACTAATACGAGAATATTTACGTCAGGAGCTTGCCATCATTCATCCTGCCGTCCGGGAGTCTGCCGCAAATGTTGTTGATCGTCTTGGCGGCCCAGCCCAGTTTGTCAGCATTCACTTGCGTCAGGGAGATGGAGTGTTTCGGAAGACGGTCTCTGTCACGTTGGACCAAATACGTAAGAGACTACAAGCGCAGACGAGTACTACACAGGATGACATAGCCTTCGAAAGGCTCAATGCAGTCGCCGCTAATCGCATGCAGCTGCTGAAAGAATGCATTCGCGCTTCTTCACCCGATCCCCGTCTGCAGCTTATCTATATGGCAACCGACGCCCCCCATCCGCGCGAACGTTTTGCATCTCTCTACTCAGAATTTCTCTGTCTTTTCTCTCTTCACGATTTTCCGCAAGTGTCCGTCTCCAAACTCTTGCTTCCTCTTGTCGATGCTGAAGTTGCCGCGCATGCTTCTAACTTCATTGGCACGCCAAAAAGCACATATACTGGTTATATTCAACAACGCAACGAGCATTTTCTGTATACTAGATCTACATAGAACCCTATTTTTTTTCTGTCTTTTGCCGTAGAATTTGATAAAAGAAATCATGACACGTTTGTAACCTTACTGTAGCCAGCTCCGCGTTTTTCTTGATTATCCATGTTTCTACACATTTCTGCTAGTAGAATGTTCAATGCATATTATAGACTCAGCAAGGTCAGTAACTAACACTGGCGCTCACATATCGAATTGTTATGGACTATCATTACCTTGCATATAATTAAAATTTTGGCCTTCGAAAATGTCGATCGATTTGTCCGCTCAACCATTTACACGAACTGTGTCGTTAGCAGTATCTCAACTTGACTGAGAACAGCCTGTTCGTTTTAAGTTTCCGCTCTTCATCTTCTCAGATACAGTATATATTACCGTATCATTACCAGGGAAGCTGGCAGCTTTTTGACAATATTAGCATTAAATATATTTTCCTGACAAGGTTAGAGTAAGGGTTTGGAGAGGTTAAATAGCACCTTATTTGGAACAACACAAGGGTTGAGATTAAAAGGGAGATGCATCTGCTATAGAATACCGTTGTTCTGCCCGACAATACAAGCACATAACGCTCCGCAGAAATTTCAATGCCAACCCTAATATAGTGCAGAGAAATTCTTTCACACACTGTTCCCAGAAAGTGAGAGTCGCACCATTTGGGAGTTAATGGCATGATGGCGACAAATCAAGTGTGACCTTTTCAGAATTTGTTGTTGTACTACTTTGTCTATGATATATGAAGCGCACTCCCTTCAGGGTTGCTTTTTCAGCACAATTACGTATACCTCTTGCCATAACGAGCATTCAATTTACGTATGAAAACGAAAAGGGAACTGTTGTCAATGAGTATGGCAGGTCCGAGCCTATGGTCATATTGTTGATGAAGAGTAGTATGGTCTTGAAACGCTGGGCTCTCGTACACAGTGTTTGTCTGAACTATGTTAAAAACAAAATATGGAAACAGAAGCTACGCATATTGAAGACTGAAATCGATGTTGCAATGAGAGAACCATCGGTCAAGCCGTAATTTCATACTATACGTGAGTTGGGATAAAGTGAGATTGTTCATTTGAGATGAATTTAAGCGCTCCTGCTACTGCAAATAATTGGAAATCGACGTTCATACGGCACAAAGATGCGGCGCAACAGTACGAGAGACCCAGACACCTTCGGAAAACGTTGGAAGACTGGTTGCCTATGTCTTCTCATTGAGGAGCATAAAAAAGTCATTCTAGATTGCATTGATGAGAACCAGTCAGCCGTCTAGAACAGGTTCTAGAACAAAGAATGCAGGTATACACAGGACTTAAGGAATCCAAGAGCACTGTGCCTGAATCTGTAAGAAAACATTGCAACCGATCTCTCAGAGAACCTTAGTTACAGCCTGTAGAAAGGGGCAGTGCAGGAAAAAGTAAAGAGTGCCTATATTGAATCCAAAGGTGAAAAAAAACGGACATGAACTTTAAGGAAACTGCGTCTTCTTTAACGTATCTGCCTTTCATTGTCAACATGAAAAGTAGATGACCTGGTCAAAGAAGGGTTCACTTGCAAAGCTCAAGTGCCCAGAGACGAACACATGAAACTACCATCGTCGATGTGATTTGTATTGTAGGCTTGATTAAATGCAGCCTGAGACTTCCGCACGAATGCCAGCCAACAAGAAGACCAAAGCGAGGTGATGGCATTGTGCGTATCAGCAGAGGAACGGTAACAGGACGTTATGTTATAGGCACGTGTGACAGAGGCTTGCAGCCTGCAGCACAAATCACAAAACGACAGAAAGGTCATGAGCAGTGTCTTCCGCACACATAACATGGAGCGGTTTGCAATTTATATCACCAAGAGGCAAGTATTTGCCATGGCAACCAGTGATTCCTTGTCAAATTCACGTGTCAACAAATTCTACTCAAGCCAAGCGTGCTCTTTGTAATTTCAGCAATCGAAAAATGAGAAAGGGCAGACGATAAGTGTGCCGAGTTTGTTGATAAAAATGAGAAATAAGAAACGCAAAGGGCCTTGGCACGATCCACCCTCGATAATCCCATGAAGCATTTCGAGTATAAAATCCAAAACGAAGATATTATCCAGCTGTTGAACGGAGATTGGAGGGTCAATCCGTGCTACAGATTTGCTTTGTCAAAGGTACTCGCTGCCTGTTTGCTCGGCAATCCAAAACTATTGTATATCAATTCTGTGGAACCGTACAACAAATTAACCACCTTCGGTGCACATTTTCAACGTTTTATTATGGAATCGTTGCCAGCCCCCAGCACGAATTTCTGGGTAGAGGTCACCAAAGACATTGCCCACAAGCTAACTCATCTGCAGCCATGTTGCTAATGTACTAGGGTCAGCGCGATATCGATTTCCGCCTGGCGCCACTTTACTTTCGGGAAACACTGTATAAGAAATATATAGTATGCTCTCTATAAGACTATCAGCCCGTAATCTGTCATAGCTCAATATGATTTCTGCTCAAGATGATATTTATTATTCATTCATACGAAGCCTTAAATGAGTATAACTTGCGTTATTCTTTCACAGAGTTCTGCGCCTCGGTTATTTTCGTTGATTAAAAATCGAGTTATTCTACCTATCGGAATGAGTTTTGCAGATTTACTAGTCTCGTACCACGGGATCTTCAAGAAGGGTGACAAAATTCTTTTGCACAACGACACCAGAATCCGAACCCGTGCCAAGAGTACCGCGAAGAAAGGAATGCCGAGTAAAATTGTAGTGTTGTTGAACAATTAAAATGTGGTCCAATATAAAGCGAGAGATCGTCAGTAGGACGAAAAAATCACATCATCCTCCGAAGACTAATGAAAGAGACAGGTGAGACCTTTCCGTTCTTGGTAAATTAAGCCCAATTCAACTTGCATTATCATCGTCACAACTGTTTTTAGAGTTAGTATCTATTGGATAATTATTTCTTTGTCATTATCAAACTTACGCTTCGCCTAGGTGTTGCTGCAGCTCCCGGATTTGGTCCTTCAGGCTGTCTTTAACAGATAATAAGTACTTTATATGTTCCACAGCTACCAAAATCGAATATAGTTAATCAAATGGTTAGTGAAAATGAAGACACGATTTACATTGCTGTAATACAAGCGCTTCACTTCGAGCGCCTTGATGTAGTGATGGAACGATTTCTATCAGCTGATCAAATCCCATCCGAATGTTTTGTCGTCGTTTCTGTTCGGAGGCGATATGGTTTGCCTTTTTTTCAGCCTCGGTCAGTAGTTCATGCGGTGCTTTCCGTGTTTTGCGTGCGCTATTCTGTTGGCTAGACGACGTGCGCTTGCTGCCAACTTGCATACGTGGTTACGTCGTGGTGAGCATGTTGATCTCATAAAGCGTGAGAAAAAGAAGGAAGAATGTACCTGGTGTGGAATCTGTCGATGGACTGGAACCCAGTTCACCGTCATCGTTCGATGTATTGGTTGTGGAGCCCATATTATAGCGGTCAAGACGAAGTTTAAGAATTGCAAATCTGCTGATGCGCTGGCTTCCTGTGCTTAAGCTGATAAAGGAGGAAAAAACCGTTGGTAGAGTTTCACGCGACCTTCAAAACTTTGACTGTACCCCAAAGTCCTAAACCTTTTGACAAGGAAGGATTGAGTTACCAGCTATACATTGTTTACCCTACTTCTTTTTTGTGCCTGAATGCATAAAAAACGGCCCGCCAGGACAAAGGATACTGATTAAGTCTGAATGCTCATGGACAATCAGGGGAGCATGAGAAGGTCACAAGCCAAAACGTTTTGCCGGATCTGTCAGCATTTTATTATTTTATGCATCTCCACACTAACAACGGTTACAGACATGAAAAAGGGCAGCGGAAGTTGATTGTTTACAGCAAAATTGGCCCTCTCTGTACTGAAAGGATCTATTAATTCCATCAAATCCTGGACATAAAAGCATTTCAAGAACAACAAGAGTTGTGGTAGATAAGCACAGTTTTCTTGGTACAACCTCTCTCACGTCCATTAGCAGATACCAATGTTTCAGAGGGCGAATTTTGTATCTGGGACATCAGGGCAGCAGACAGCCTATACCATTACCATCAGAAACAGTGCGAGAACTCAAATCTCCTTGTTTCTAGGCGTGGTGTTGTAGAAACAACCAATGACTAAACACGGCAAATGTGCCTACATCCTTTCGGGATTTCTACATGACTTGCACTATGTATGACTAGCAGTTTGATTTCATGATACCAATGGCTTTACAACAAAATGCTCGAAAATCTGTGTTAATACCATATTGTAACATTTCTTCCTTCTCTGCTTAATTATTTCTTTGTTAAATACTCTATGAACTATACTGAGATGTACACCATATAAACCGATAATCTTCTGGTACTTAGAGTAGCCAGAGTCATTGACAACAGCACCTTCCTATCTTTTTATAAAACTGAATGCTCGTTACAGAGATAAACATTACCCTATTCTGTTAGAACGAAGGAAAGAAGCTAAGACAGTAAGCTTGATGGCGTTATACTGTTTATTGAACAATTTTTTACGCTAGCCCCTCGTCCGCGTCTTGTGTTGTTACAAAAGAAAGCAAGCCATGAGTCGTAAGAACAACAACCGTCAGCATGCTCGCATGCCTGAGCCAGACCAAGGACCAAGCTTGGATCTTCAGAGCACCACCGCCCACAGAGGCCGAAAAGCTTCGAGAACAGTTACGCAAGGCCCTAATAGACCGCGAATTCTACAAAAAAGCATTTGCCCATCAACAAAAACAAGTCGAAGCCCTTACAGCCCGTGTCAAGGAACTTAAAAGCCGCCCCTCCCACTGCCCATGCAAACCACGCCTCACTATTCACTCGATATTTAAAGAGTCGATCGTTCCCATCTCCACACAGACTAGTCAATCCCGCGCAGTGCCTACACAAATAGCACCAGTGAAACCCGAGCCACGTCCCATTCCCACCGTTTCCTCATGGCCAAAGACAATAGTCAAGCCAAAGCCCACACCACCAGCTCAAACACCTCCCACATCTCCCAAAGAAGATGCTGCTTCTGCCCCACAGCCCAGTGAATATTCGCCATCGCCACCTGCTACCTCTCAGCGGACACCAACTCCGCCAGAACTAAAGTCTGCCACTAAGCCTGCCCTTCTTGCCAGCCAGTTTTTCCAAGCGCCGGAAAGTACTTCATCGCACTTTCAGTACGTGTATATACCGTGCAAAAAGCGATTGTATGTCGTACCTAACACAATCCCCGTTGACTCCACTCGGACATCCGATGTGGTATAGACCCTTCTGGCCGCGCTACTTTATTCGTAGTTTTAACTTCCAATAAAAATAAAAAATATTTCCTATCCTACTACTCTAGATTCTTTCTAGCCGCGCAACGTGGGTAAACTATGACAAGTATCCAAGATGTGGAAACCAATCAAATCCATAATATCCCAATCTCAGAAGAACAATTTCAATTACTGTCTGCCGAATTTGCAAGAAAATTCAGGTTGGAAGAGCAGGCAAGAACAGAACATGGAAATAGAGCCATTTTGCCAGAAGAAATCCACGAAGAGATGGAGCAAACTTCCCAGTCTGACTTCGCCACAAATCTCAAACGATATGTCCGTGATATCAGAACGTACGAAGGCGGAGACTGGACAAGACAAGAGACTATTAACAAGGGTTTCATCCCTCAGCTTAAAAAGTTCAATGTGGACACCTATCAGGTTGTCACTTCCAAATACAAAGATGCAGACAGACTACGAGCGGCCGCAAGAGCCGCCACAGAAGTATTTGAAGAACTACAGTTCATACAAGAAAGGGGAGGCGATCCGTCCGATGAAGCAGACCTCCTTAGAACCACCGAGAAGATACGTAGGTTGGCCATCTTTAGCTATGCCACCGCCAAACAAATGGACAGAGAGGCAAAGCAACTGGCAGTTAAAGCTCTCAAGTTGCCAGAAATAATCAAACATCTTGAAGAAGAACTGGGCGGGGAAAAGAAATTGGCTTTCTCTGAGGAAGCCGTTGAAAAAATCGACCATGCTAGATATGAAGCTGCAATTATTGGGAAATCCACGTTCACAAACTATCGCAGAGGAGGATATTCCTATGGTAGAGGCAGCCAAAACAGAGGACGAAATTTCCAATTCCGAGGTAACAGAAAAATTTTATTTTAAACCAATCCACCAAGTACATGCAAGCACACACATTGTCAACACGATTTTCTCTGGCGATACGAAGAAATTACCACATCCGATGTCCGAGTGGAGTCAACGGGGATTGTGTTAGGTACGACATACAATAAATTTTGCGTCCATGCAAGGATCAAGTTTGCGCCAAAAGGGATATAAATATGCGTCACTAGTAAATGGATTATGCGGGAAATATATTTTATTTACCTCAACTTGGTCCTTTCGTGGACACAAAATTCATTCGAGCAGCGTAAAAGAACGTTCATGGTTAGTAAATGGAAGGATAGCTTGACGACTTTTTTTTTACTTACCCCGAAGGGTAATCCTACCCAAAGGTAGGGACCAGTATAATGTAACGCACTGCAGAGGACTTGAAGCGATGCAACACCTGGCGAGGACTTGGAAGCAGAAGATAATGAATGACACTGTGCATAAACAGACAAGATTTCTTTTTCACTTACCGAGTGGAGTGCAGGGAGCTTACTCGCACAACCAAGGTGGTTCGGGACAGAGGCCATGCAGGCTAAAGGATACAGAATAGGGACATCAGTTATTCTGTACATATGATCAATGCAAAGTACATACCGGGGACGTTTTTGGAGAACAGAGCCAAAGAATTGAAAAGGTGTTGTCCTTTCGCTTTTAAATAGTACGTGATTACTGAAACCAAGAATCACAGTCATGGATAAGAAAATCGATGGATGTCTTATAGATGACAACAATTCAGAGATAAGACAACAATCCTCCCAAGAGTAAAAATGGACTCAGTCTGATAGAAGGTCTTGAACAGAATGGAACATCTGTAGAGGAAATAAACCCTCTTCGTTCGTTTCTGTACGTCATTGACGATATCATATCCGTTTCTGTCAGTTATGGTATTAGAAGCTGTCAGGGCAATGTACCCCAGTTCTGATTCTGCTCAATTGTATTGCCTTATATTCCACTTTTATTTTCCCTGCATGTAGTTATGCTCTTCTTTTCTTCTATTATATTTTAAACTTTGTCTATTAGGCAATCACAAAAGATTGGATTGCCACGGAATGAACGGTTATTATCTTGTCATGGATAATGTACCCATCCATACACCAGTCAAGGTTAATCAGTTGGTCGAAGAAAGAGGATACAAAGGTCTCTATCTTCCTCTCTACTCTCCCTTTCTCAACCCAATAGAAGAGTTTTGGGCCAAAGTGAAGGCTAGGGTAAGAAGGGAGCCCTTACAAGGTGACTATAACCTTCAAGAACGTATTGTTCAAGAAGCGCGAAAAGTAAACCGCTCAGACTATCAAGCATGGATCAGACACGCTGAGAGCTTTTTCGTTAGAAAAAAAAATAGAGAACCACTTCTTTAAGTAAACTCGTCTTGCTGTGGTTTGAAATAAACTATCTCTAAATAGTGAACATGGACACGACTGTACGCAAAGAAGAGTAGTCTGACCGCAAATATTTTCACCCAATCATGCAAAAGCTTTTTTTGGATTCCGCAAAAACTTGAATCCCAGTCTGCAAATAAAAGTTAGAAACACGCAGACAAATAGGAAAAGCACAGTGGAAATACCGAGTGGGTATTCCCTCAGTCCTGAGACTCAAGCGGAGTGAGATCCAGAGGGAAATCATCTCTTCTGTCGAATTCTGATAGAATGGACAACAGTAGAGTGATAACCAGGCTAAAATATGGTTGATACTTTAGTACAATACTTGGTATATTCCATATCTGAATAGATATGATAAGAACTACGATCGTGAGATAATACAGCAGGGATGAATCAGACAAGTTCATGTGTTAATGATTTGGTAATTATATCTCAGACAGGCACCGGTACTCTAACTCAATGATCTGAATACAATGTCAGAGTCATGAAGGTTAATCATGGTCTTGAATACCATAACCTGATACTATTAGAAGAAAGTTCGTAGCTGGAGTCGACCAGAGATTAATTGTTGGTTCATTTGCAGCTGATCCTACGAATGATTATAACATTTTCTGCTGTCCTGTGCCTTGGCTTTTATGCATTTTCAGTTTCCTCCTCAAATGACTATACATAAAAGACCTGAAACTTCTTTGTTCAAATGTTTATCCAGTCAGAGTTGCTCATCTAAAAATAGACTAGTTACAAGATCATCATGCCGAACTGACTTCACCAATTGACAACTGAAATTGTTACACTGCTCTTTCTCTTATGATAACAATATTTTCGTTGTTTGAGGTGAATTCCCGTTGAATGAGATGTACATAAACTGAACTAACAAAACATGTTCCGTTTGTCAGCCATGCAAGTACCGCACCCGCAAATACGAGAAAACAAACGCAAAAGAAAGAGAGTAATTCAATCAAATATATCCTTGGACAAGGCGATTGAAGCCTTGCACGACGTGTTTCAGAACCAGTTAGTTACAATCATTTCAAAAGAACTTGAGGATAAACCAAGGAAAAACACGGCAAAGAAAGCGAGATTTCAGTCAGAAGTTGAAAAACAAGCAAAAACCAACAAAATCCTGCAAGAGCTACGAACGCGTTTAGAGAAAGCGGATCGTGTCCCAAGAACTTCACTCGAGCAAGCCGATGACTCAATAAATGTAACACGGGGAACGATTCGTAGAACCCTCTGTTTTCACTATCCTGAGCCAGCATCAATCGGCAAGCTTTGGAGAGATTACGCTGCAGCTCATTTCAATGACGCCGTGGCGGAAGCACGGGCGAGACTTGAGGAGCACGGAGAAGTAGAAGAAGCTGGTTCCAGCAAAGAAGTTACTGTGAATGACGACAGTAAAGAGGAAAAAGAAATAATACGAACATGTTCCGTTAGATTATCAAAAATCTTACGAGAAGACCTTGACAATCAAGTGAAGCAGACATTTCTTGAGACCATTGCTATCACATCCGAACAGGCCACCAACTACGCTTCTGAGCTGGGAACCGCAGTACATGCAACCATGCTCAAGTACGCATCCGGCTCGGTAGTCTTGGATGCAGAGTCAAAGCAAGCGCACTATCAACAAGATGGCAAGACATTTAATGTTTTGGATGTCATACATGAAGAGTGGATTCGACATCCAGAACTTTTGAACTCAGAATTGGCAATAGCTGTGGCCCCAATGCCTGATAACATCAAGAATTATGTAAAAGCTTTGCCGAAAAAACACAATGACGAATTCCTAAACCTCTTTACCGAAGCACATCTACAGTTCCTTCATTCAGACTATTTTGGAAGACAAAGCTACAAAGCTCAAGGAAAATCTTTCTGGTCTTCCTTACAGCACCAAGGCTTGAAGGACTTGCCAAAACCACCTGCAGGCTTAAGCACCGTCATGCACTTCCAGTTGAAGCAGTATGCCACAGACCTGCAGAACATGTGGGCAGGCGGATTATTCCACAAATCAATTAATCACTTGCTTCGTATCCTGCTCAGGATCAATCTTGCCTCTGAACGAGAAAAGAAGATTCAGGAAATTACCGAGAAAAAACTACAAGAAAAGGAAAAGCAGCGGGAAGAGAGCTCCAGAACGATGCGGAGAAAAAAAGAATGGCGCAGACGCAAGATAAAAGGTAGACTAAAACAAGAACGCAAAAGTTTGCGACGGCTGGAGAAGCGCTTGGGAATAGAAATGGATGGGAATCAAAGAGCCAATCTTTTGCAGCGGAAGAAGTCATGCGTCGAAGCAATCAGACGACTGGAGAAACAGGCAAAGGAAAAGTACAGGCCTAAAAAGGCTGATAACCAGCCACATCAAAAAGATGAAGAGGTGAGAATTACTTGTCATAACGTTGATATATGAGCTGAACAAACGTCAATTAGGCAAGAGGCGATATGGACAAGTTAGCTATTTCAGCCGATATCAGTGTCATGGATGATGAAGGAATCGAAGAGACGATAGAAACAGCGATCGAAGAGGCACAGGACGAGTTGGAAGAAGTTGAGATAAAGACACTGAAGAAAGAACCCAGCAGAAGAAGGTTGATAAGAATCCAAGCTATCACCAAGAAACTACTGCTGTCAACAGACATCGACGGGAACGTACAAGCTAGTGATGTGTCGGATATATGGAACGACAACGATGAGCTCCAGAAGGTCGAGATAGATATCGTCGTGAAACTTGCAAACGCACTTAGACCATACGTGCCGAAAGGTCGATTAAGCAGCGCAATATCTCTTCGTTTGCGATTTGTTTTGTTATCAAATGCGATTCTTCATGCGACAGGATATTCCAAGTTCACTGCAAATATCTGCCCAACTATCAGCCCTGCCTCAATCCATGCTCTACCTCTCGATGCGGCGTCCATGTATGAGATGTTTGGTTCCAATTCTGCAAAGTTCAATCTATACAAAGAAGATGGAAGCACAATCGACAATATCAGAGAAGCTCGTACGAACAAATCTGCTGTGATTGGTTCCTTCTTTGATCAAGAAAAAGTTAAGCATATTTGCAATACTCGAGGTTTGGAACCGCGGTGGCGAATCACCATTACACCTCATCAAATGGCCGTGATTGACGGTGATGTAAAAAAAGGGAGGGTTATAGATACTTCTCACTACGAAGAAAGAAAGAAAAAGTCGAAAGGAAAGCGTGCAGATAGCGCAAGTAGTCAATTTGAAGATAAATCCGGCTTAGACATCGCCAATATTACATGCTCATTAGAAGATGCAAAACAGAGGGTGAAAGCTCTGGAGTCGGCTGAAAAGCAGATAAAAAACGCGTTGCGGCAGAGGGAGGAAGTCGTCGAAAGCCGAATGGAGAGTTATCGGAGAAGCAAGGACGTAGCTCGAAGAAAAGTCCGCGATAAGCGTAAGAGTGAGAAATTCGATATCTATGATTCCAGAGCGAAACAGAAACAGACCGACATATATAAAGATTTAAAGGCGGCTAAACTCGAGCGCGCAAAGAGCCAATCTGAACTAAGCAAGATAAGGTCACAGCTCGCGGATCAACGAAGACTGCGATACATATATCAGAAGGTAAGTGAAGAATATCATATGCATTAGCTAAACAAGAAAATAAACGAAACTATAGCAGCTGGATATTCTGAAGAAGCAACAAACGAACAAAGAGACGAAACCAAAAGATGATGAACAAGAACAGGAGACTAAGCTATGTAAAGTTGCGAGTTGGAATCGCCCAGGTTGCGAAGCCAATACAGAGTTTCTGGACATCTCAGAGCTGCATCAAGAAGTCAAGCAGGATCCCAAGAAGACTATTACTTTTGGCGGAACGGACTATGGCTTGAGGACTTTGGCGACAACGGTGCCGGTCACTATGGAACGCGCTCGTCTACATTTCGACCTGTATAATCGCCAATTTGGTGACGGGCAGACGCCTGTGTCTATTCCTAAAGAAATGTCTACGCTTCCTAAGCCGATGAGAATCACAGCTGGTTATCTGGAGGAGAAAACCTTATGTAGGAGTTTTCGCAAAAAAAGAGAGAGGAGGAAAAAGGTATGATAAAGATAGCCGCTAAGTTTTAGGTTGACTCACTTTGTCTTTAGAATAACCCTGCGGTTATCAGTGCAGAGAAGACGCTATCGAAAAGATCATCCGCCTCAGCAACCACGGTGGAGCAAGTTTTAGAGTCGCAAGCGGTATTATCCTTCGGCTTCCTTCTGCCTCTAACTCATAATAACATACATGTAGGTAAAGAGGAACTGCCGAAGAGAATTGCGAGCTTTCTATCATTCGAATCGGGCAGAGCATGAAAAGCGCACACAAAAACTGTATACGGATCGCATCTATGATCAAGTGGCCGCCCAAGAGCGCAAGTTTATTAAGGCTGCAGCGACGACACAGACCGATGGGCGCCAAAAGGCTTTACCGATTATGGCCATCGGCACTCAAGGAACTGGAGTCGGTCTACGTCTGAAAGGACATTTAAAACGAGGGGGAAAATGGCTCCGTAAACGTCATCGCCGATATGTGCCTGTATCCATGACCAATGAACACAGAAGTTCCCAGTTATGCGTCTACTGTTTTGAACGAGTTGAACGAGCTAAAGCACGGCGAAGAAAGAGCAGACAGTGGAAGACTGTGAGAGTAAACGGTGCCTCACAATGCGTAAACCCCTGCTGTCCGGCGTACCAGTCCGGCCATGCCACGCAAAACAGAGATGTTCAAGCGGCTGTAGCAATAGGTCTGGCATCTGCCAGTAACATCCTATCAGCAAACAGAAGCACGTTGACCCCATTTGACCCCAGCATATTCTCGGCTGGAAAACCGTTTGTTCCCGGCGCCACCAATTTTTGGTAAGTCGGCTTCTATCAAATAATTATTGCGTATTCATCATGTGTCCTGACGTTAAAGGTGCGTGAATTCTTCTCGGAAGCTCTGTGAAGAGTAAGTAGTAGTTCTGCCCTTGCGATAATAGTTCTTATGACAATGAAGGTTGAGAGAACCGGGACCTGTCGCTATGACAGGAGTTATCAGGACCTATGCCTCAGGTAAGAGAAACAGGTACTCTGAGACTGAGAAACAATTTTAACGCTTTATTTGAGTCACAGAGGAGTTTTAGAGTTCAGATACCAAAGCTTCTTAGGCAACAATGTGACATAAGGATAAATATTTTGCCTCTATCAGTCTTTGGGAGAACCCCGCTATTTTTGTTTGGGCCACAGACGAGCCAGTCTCCATAGGATGCTGTCATTTTCCAGGACACATGCATATGACAACTTTTGTCGATGTTCCTCTCCCCAACTCACTTGTAGTTCTTTACATGGTTCAGACATTTGAAAGAAAGCAAACATAACATTACGGCAGCAGTTCGTTATCAAGAAGAGAACAAAGAAAAGGAAGTAAATTAAATATAGTCTGCAAGTATACCTTAAACGCAGTTCCCTGAGCTCGGAGGCATCTATAGATTAAGGGGGAGACGGAGTCGTTTAGCTTCGTCTTGCTGTTCGTCGTTGCATCCTTTGGACGAAGTATCTTTTTCCACCTTTCTTCTTTTCTCTTCGAATCTCTTTATCCCCTGAAAACATTAAGGGGAACACTTTTTCCATAATCAAGTAAAAAAAAAAGAAAACCTCATGTCGTCCTTTAGCGAAAAAGTAAAAGGGCACATTATCAACCACCATGTACACGTACCCATTGCCTCACCCACGCTCGAATACCACATGGCACGTCCTATTACTTCATATACCGCAACCACTACGTTTAGCACTAGTACTTTAATTGCTCCCCAATCCAGCGATAGCAGTAGCACTATTGTTGCCACCAGCCCCAGTCTTTCCATATCAACCACCGACAATGCATCTCGTGATAGCCGCGACGACTTTTCCACAGTGTTAGGACCTCTTTTAGGTCTATTGGGTATTTTAACGTTATTGGTCACCGGTTTGCTCTTGTTCCGTAAAAGACAGCCAGTCGTACCTCCAGCTGTGGAACGACGAGGACGGCGAGGATGGGGAACCAATGTGTATAGTTGGGCTACAGACAGCAGCATGACCTTTACCAAACCTCCGCCAGCCTATACGCCTAAAGAAAAATCATACATGATGGAGTCTCCGCCTTCACCGACCAAACAACAGTACGCGCCCCAACTAGCGTACACTGTCAGTGTACTTGGCGATCTATCATGTTACGATCGCGTTTCGCCTAGCGAAACCTTAGTGGATAATGCTGGTGTATTAGACGAGAAAAAGAGAATTTCTTTTGTTCATCGGCCTATTCAGCCGTATGAGGCTCAACTAGACCTAACGGGTGCTGCCGTCGATGAGGAGTACCCCTACCCTAGTGCATATCTTCACCCCTGTCCCTACAGTGAAAACGACGTCGAGAATCGGGCGATGCAACCATCCTCCTCACTTGCTACGTTACAAAACCACGTCCAACTAGATATGCCATCAATCGAAGAGGAAAAAAAGCTCCATGAAACGTAGTATTTTCTGTTTCTTGCTGTAATTCAAACGTACTTTTCTATCGCAATAAAAAGTATGGAATCAACAAATCAGCAACATTGTGCATGCACGTGCGGAATAGATATGGGATGTATAGATGCGTGAACATGTCCGTTCAAATGAGTGCTAGAGTGTAAGTGTAATGCATATGACGATAATATGTGTATACAAAGGAAAATTTGCAATTGTATGAAGAGTCCGGGTCTTGTTGTTTTCTATGTTCTACGTTTAACGAGATAACCAAGCATCCATTTCGCTTGCATAAAGCGGAAGCCTTTTACGATCCAAGTTACGGTAGTACAATCGTCGTATCTGCCCAGCTGCATTTTTGAAGTCAACTTCATCAGCATCAAACAGCAACCACCATGCATTTCCAGCAGTAATAGGCAGCTTAATTTGTTCATCTCGACACGCCAGCCAGATAGCAGCACATGCAATTGTATTTGGTGGGTGTGTAGCATATATGTTCGTCCTCAGGCTATCGGTGAGATTAGATAGATGTAAGTAGGCGTTGCACTCAAGCTTGAATCTTACCCGTCATTCAAATAATTCCATGCTCTACTTGCTACTTTTTCATGGTCTTCTAGATCAAGAATACGCAAATAATTGATCATCAACCCATAAGGCAGTTGAACATGAACATTAAAACCAAGCTGCTTTAAAATATGCATCTCAGCAGCTATTAGCTCGTTCTTCATATCGTAAGCCCTCTATGATCACGTAAGTACTGGTGGTTATGACGCATTCCGTCATAATTCATTACCTGAGAGAAAGAATCTAACGGAGGATATGTTGGTTGATCTCGGACACGTCTCAAAAGATAATCATACACTGTCACTAGATATGTCATACGTGCAGCTGATTCTTCGACCTTAGAAGCAAGAAAGAGCGCCCCCATGCCAATCTCCTAACCATGCTGTTATAATCTATGAAAGCTTTTTTTTTCATCCTAAAAGTCACCTACCACAATGCCAAATGACTTTAGACTAGCCATATAAAAGAATCGTTGGAACAAGACTTGGGCAGAGGCCATTACAACCTGTGGTCTAAATGCGTTTTAGTAATAGTACCCTGGGCGAAAGTTTGAACTTGCAGCTTCAACAGGATTCCTGCGCTTTGGATCAATTCGCTACCAAAGCATCGCAAGTCTTCCTCGAGTTCCTCAGAAATACCATCACGACGCGATGGTGTGTTTTCCAATTGTTCCAGCGATGCAAGAGGATTTTTCAAGGACACACGCGACATTCGATTTGATGAAGCTTTAATCTTTCTTGGTGTTTCGGAATTCGTATTTGGGCATCCCTAGCCTGTCGGATTCGCGCCATGCCCAGATATCCTAGCGCTGCTTGAAAATTCTCTGAGGCGAATAATTTGACAATGTCTGCTACCGAAAATCTAGCTCTGTAACCAGATACTGCTTACCTTGTAAACGCATTGAAGCCTATTCTTTTTTTCTGTTTTAGGCGTTGCTTTTATAAGACCTAGTGTTATCTGCCATAATCACAAACCCCGATTTAATACCATTCCAGCTACGCGTATGGCTTGCGTTGATAATTTAAGAGCATAGGTCAAAATGGCAGAACTGTCATTTTCCTCTTACAGGCATGCTGTGAATCTACTACGGCTCATATTACCATGTTCCTGCAAGAAATAATTTATGGGTTTGCCCTCAGAAAAGGTTATAGTTTGTTTGTAGGATGATAATGTAATCGTGGTCTTCTTATCCTTTTTTCTAATGCAGATTTCATCGTTTCTCATGTAAGTCGCTTCATATAAACTTTACAGTCTTTACGCGGTACACGGTTCCTGCCATTTTTACAGACAAGAAATCGCGATGCATGGGAAAAGGATGGAAAGAAAAAGGCATTGTAGACGACATGGACTAGTATGCCTCGTTACTGCAATTGGTGCCACAAATGCGGCCACCGTGCGAGATTACACAGCGTTTCAGCAGAAAAGTTGCTTTGTAAACATATGGGCCACAAACCACTGTCTGGGACCACGGACCCGATCACATTGGAACTGCCAGGTACAGGAAGACCTAAACCAACCAGGGTTCTGCCGCAGGAAAATGTGACGCCTACTTAATGAACATAAGCTAGGTTCCGTCTTTGCTACTGGGCTGATAAGAGATGCGATTGGATAATGTGATGTTAAAAGGGCAGCGAAAACCGGAATTTGGGATCGAATGAGTCAACCAAACCAAATTCGCCTGCTTAGGTCCTGGGTAGGTGCGATCTTCCCAATATCACTGTACTACTATGGTAGTTTCTCGACTGAGATTTATTGAAAAATCAAATCTTCGTAGTACCCTATACTTTCTTATTCAGTCTGTGCAGAAGATAGCTTTTGCGCAGTAGAACAAGCCCTCGTTTGTTCTCTGAATACCGAAGCTTTGTACTGTTTCCAAGGTAATATTGTTAGTACATTGCAGTCAAAGTAAGCAACTAAGACTTGTTTTGCGTTCACAGCAACAGCTACTTAATCAACATCTTATCTACTAGTGCCACTTGGCAAATAAATTTCAGGTTTCTACGCCCATGAGGAAGAGCTGATATTCTTTGTAAATCATCCGGGCAAGTTTAAACATCCTAGTAACAAAGTTTTAGCTTTTTGATATGATAGGGTATAAAGTTAGCTTAAGATTCTATTGTTACCTAGTGAGAATGTTAGAATTCTTAGTGTGTTATCTGTGTCCTGTAACATTTGAATCACGTTGGTTACAAACAAACCTCAACAAGGTTTTGCTGATAACTGTCGCTTTCATCGCTGACATGCCCCGTTCTGCTAGCAGCTATGCTGATCGAGACAGCGTGCAGAGCGTGCCATATAACTATACTACTAACAGGCATGATTTACATACCACACCTGGCCCTGCCAAAAAAGGATGTCAGGCCTTGAACATCTTCCAGAACTTAAATTTAAGCTCTAAAGTCCGAATTAATAAATAACGCGAAAAGCCCAAGGACCTAAGCCAACTTCTTTCTGAAAAGGAAAAAAAATATCCATGGAACAGAACAGACTCATTGTAAGAAACCTACAATATAGTGACAATGTTAATATAGTTTCCTTTTTCAAAGGATGGCTTCGACATCCAGCTATGCGGAGTTTATGCAAATGGGAAGCAAGCTGAAAAGGAAGCAGTAGAAATACGTAATGTTGCAAACATTCAGTTTTATCCCAGTGGCGCGTTCCAGCTTTCCACCGGTTTTGTTGGCGCTAAGGATCTCAGGTTAATAACGCCAGACGAGGGCTGGTATGAGCCGCAAAAACTACCGTTACCGGGAACCCAAGGATTTAAAACCTCGGCTGCAGCAGCTGTGAAAAGCGAGATTAGCAATAGTCAAAGTGATGTAAAGGAGTGGGAACTTTGGGTACCTCGGAAACATGTAAGCCATATAAACGTATTTTGTTGGTGGTTATTTAAATGATTCAATAGGTGTTTTTCCCTTCCAACACTTTGAGGGCAACAACAGAACTTGAATATGCGATATCTCATGCATTGAAAGCACCGAGTGACAGGGAAAAATATACCAGATTGCAGAAAGTCTTTAGTTTATTTGGTTATTTTTACCCATATTGGATTATGACTGGTAAGCACACATACAGACAAGCAATAAACTCAAGTTGTGTAAGGTGGCAAATTTACGTACCGATGTACCAAAGCTTTGACGGGAAGTCAGAAGCAGGTTATCGAAGAGGTGTTCGCTAAAGACCTGTACTGGGAAGCTTCTGGTGAGAACTAAAGGACGGCTATAAGGGTTTAGTAACAAACCCGGTTATTGCAGGTGGCGATCTCAGTCTTCTCTACAACGATCGTGATATTGACGGATGGTTGGCTAGCACAGAAAACCGTCAGATCCTTATCACTCCACTCGATATTAATCCAATATATGAGCTGCTCAAAGATGATGTCAGTTTAGAGATACAGCGTGTGTACAGAAATTATCACCACATATATGATCATTTGCCTGAAGCCAATATTAGCTCAGAAAATGCATTGATATGCGTAGCGAACAAGCGGATGAAGGTTGGCGTGGCAAATGGCGTGTTTTTCGACGGGAAAACATCTGGGGTGGACGTGGTGGAATTGGCAAACGAACGTGATATCAGCAAACTTATCAGACCTGTAACTGTTGGAGGAAAGCCACGCCTCGAGTGTATGGTACGCCATGCGGTTCTCGGATCAAACATGGAAACGCATGCTTTTCTCCCTTTGAATTTCAACGATAATTCGGATACGGTTGATGGGTTTACTCAAGCAGCAGCAGAACACCATTCGCGCTTGAACGCTGGTGAATTGCAGCCTTCTACACGCGCAGTGAAGTATTTTGCTATGTATGTTGTGTACGGAGAGGTGAGAAATCTAATCAAAGACAAAGAAATGGTACCGGGGAGGCAAACTGCATTAAGCAACACATATCACCTAGTTTCGGTTTTAGTTCGGATTCGTTAGTTATATTGCTTGAATCACTTATGCAGAAAACTAAAGGAAATGTTGTCTATCCTACTGATTCATTTCTCTTTCTACATGCAATAGTTAGATTTTGACCCACAGTATACCAAGGCTGCCGATAGCTTCAGAAAAGCGGTAACACAGGCACTGAGCATGAAAACCGATCAAGACAAGTACGAAGGACTCGAAGAAGTGTTTAAGCATTTCGGATATTATTATCCCTCGTCCATATCACTTGGTAACCTGTCAGCATTTCGTGACCAACTCTTATAATAGTTTTGCGTTAGGCGGTCGGATAGTATGTGAAGCCAATCTCCATGATCCGATTGGTCCATGGTCAGTTGAAGATGGAATAAAAGCAGCGCAAAGATTAGTCGACAGTCTAAAAGACAAACCTATAATTGATATCAGCGTGAATATCCATACAATAGGTATAGAAGCTAAACTCCGAAACAGCAACTGTAGTCACTTACCTATTGTTGTGCCAATAGGTGGAGCTTCTGTATTTACAGCGCTGCACGAATGGATCGAATCTGTTAAAACTTGTCAACAGCGTGTTCATTTTAAAGCATTGAAGCCGATGTACGATTTATTGGAGGATAAGCAACGTTTAGAAGTGCTTGGACTATATAATCAAAGGGAATCTTTTCGCAAAACTTTTCCGGAGATTCCGAGGGCGATAGGCTTTTACGGCACACAAGCAGAGGAACAAGCAATAGAGCTCGTCAACGACAAAGAGCCTCTGATATCAATCATGCTACGAGACTTTCATGATGAACCCAATGTAGACCAGCTCAAGAAAGATAGAATTAGCTCTAAAGATGCGGACAAGTATGCAGCCCTGGATATTGCGTCAGATCAGGATTTTCCCGGAAACGATGGGTTCGTGTTAGGCTCAAAAAATGTACACGGAGAGCACGGTACTGCTCATACAAAGTCAAATGATGATAAAGACGACGCGTACCACTTTGTATACGTGACGTATAAAGAGGTGGCTGGTTTGCAAGAGAAATTTAAATGAACCAAACTGACTGAACGATTAGTTGCATCTATACGACGAATTTATTCAACCAACAGAAAAATTTAAGAACGCTGTAAAGGAAGCCTTGCAGGTGGGAAGACAGGACTATGACACCTACTTTGCTTTGCAAGAAGTCTTTCATCGTTTTGGCTACTATTATCCCTCCAGCATAAGAATTGGTATGACTTTTCTTTAAAGAGTAGAAGCTCGATTTACAACGTACTGTAGGAGGTCGAATTGCGCTCCGTACTCCATCAAGGCATCAGTACCAACACTCCGTCAAGCATAGTAATCCCAATAGAGGCGAAAAGCAGTGCAAAGAATTTGTCAAAGTCCCTGAACAGGGAAATATGGATGTCGTCCCAATGCAAAAGCATGAAATCGGTGTAAAACCTGGACGTGAGCTCTCTCGACAAATCGTAACGAATGCAGCCAGAGAATCGATTGCCACCAGTGACATGTGGACAGCTTTAGGTGCGGTTGTGTATACGAGAATAAGCCAAATCTGACATTCTCTCTTCCGACCTTCAAGGTGGCGATTCGATTTGTCTAATGTGGAACAACGTTAATGATTGGATAAATACGATCAAGCAAAACCAAGTTATCATTCGATATCAAGGTCTAAGACCCATTTACGAATTTTTAGACAGAAAACAGCGCGAAAAGGTTCAGTTAACGTACGAAAACATGCTTTTATCAGATGAGCGTGTGCGCTACAACTACCTGTTGAAAATTTCGGCGTACAAAGAGATTTCCGAGCGAGAACACAACAATGTATCGCAGGCTATCCATGTTCCTGTATGTCTCGCTAGATTAAAAATTTGCGAGCTTACCGTGATTTCTAGACAGAGGCATTGTTCGAAAAACTTACAGAACGGACGTTCTCAGATAGCATTACAGCAATGGAGTTTTGTCGCGCTGCTTGTGGCGATTATGGGATTTCTGTTGTGGAAGCTAAAATAACAGACGAAGTATGTTGCGTTCTCTGAGGTGACAATGTGATTAATCCATGTATAACAATAGATTATTTGTGTCTATTGCTCACGTAGCGGTTTAACAGAGGAACAGCTTGAATTTGAGCGAAACTGTGGAAGCGCTTGTCAGTGGGGTGTTTCCTTGTATAAAACAGTAGGAAGCCAATGGAAATTCCGCAAGCTCGAGAACGATGAAGAGTGTGTGCATAATCATTTTCTGCAGCCTGAAGAAACAGATGGTCAACCACCCTTGCCTATCAATGAAACGGCTGACAATCGCACTGGTCAACAAGCTATGCAAAGTGTGCGCTTTATTAGACTTCTACCAAAGCATGTTGAGAACGGCAGCTATGATGCAAATAGCTCTTATGTGAAATATGGGGATATCGTCCGACTGAGAGTGGTGCCTTCTTCGCGCCGTCCGCATAACCAGTTTTTCAAATATATTCGTGCCAGCGAAAGTATACAAAGCACAGCATTCGAAGGTCAACCCGGCATATACACGAAGTTTCAAGAGCAATCCAAGGATTCGGAGCTTGATATCCTATGGTATAAATTCTTCACTTCTACAACAGCTAAATGTTTGTTACCTATAGGAAGGTTGTACGGTATCCCTTAGATGCTGCCGCGGATACAGAAATATCACCTTTGAAAAAGGAACCCAACAAGGAAAGTTGTTCGGAGTTTACGATTGAACATAGCGCACCACACGGCAACGAAAGGACTGACTATAGCCCTAAATACGTTCATAACAAAGACATTGTCATGTTCGAAAGTCAGATATTCATCAGCAAGTCTCAGCGACTATACCTATGCTTTTCCGACTCCCACGCAAATTGCTTGTTAGCCAATAAAATGTCCCAATCAATAGACGAATCGCCTGGGTGGACTATTCAGCATATAAATCAATATACAGCATACATAGGGTCTGAATATCCTATTACTCCTGAGCACGCCAACAATATTCTCTACGAGTCTTGTAAAGAACGAGCTTTGGAAAACAGTGCGAGGGCGCAGTATGAGTTAGGAGCGATTTATATGGATGGTACATTTGGCGTCAAGGTCAATATCACAGAGGCAATTAAATACCTGCAGTTATCTTCTGAACAGGGAGAACGAGATGCTTGCATAAGGTTAGCGAAGTATTTTTGGAGCATCAAAGAGTACAGAAAAGCATTGGACATATACGAAAAAGCGGCACTTTTACCTACTTTGGAGGCATATCGAGAATTGGGCGATCTCTACCGTACGGGATTAGCAACAGACACTTTTTCGATACCGCAGGATCACAGTATCGCATTTATGTATTACTCTACCGGAGGCATATTTGGAGATGCAGGTTCTGCCATGAAGGTTGGAATATATTACGAAGAAGGT
The DNA here is from genome assembly GCA_002749535.1 of Apophysomyces variabilis. Classification (NCBI taxonomy): domain Eukaryota; kingdom Fungi; phylum Mucoromycota; class Mucoromycetes; order Mucorales; family Mucoraceae; genus Apophysomyces; species Apophysomyces variabilis. The sequence goes on along the minus strand of MZZL01000394.1, from coordinate 104,908 downwards.
TACAACAAGGACATCGGGACCAATCTGCACCAAGCGCTACGTTGGTATGAGTACGTCAGTAACCGATTTTATGTTTCTGAGGCAGACTCGGCCATTGGAAGGGTTAACCACATGTTGGCGAACATGACAGCAAATCCGTTGGAAGCACATCAATATCGGCAGGTTGCTTTTAAGGCCTTTAGTGTTGCTGCAAACTCCGATACATATGCCAAATGCATGGTAGCAATGTATCACTTGAATGGTTGGGCCGGCCAACAATCTGATCCAATTTTTGGCATTGAAGTTTTGTTTAGTTTAGTCGAATCAGGACTGGACATTGCTTTGCTTGGGTTGTGCTGGTGTTATGAACATGGCATTGGTGTAGAACGCGACAGATCAAAGGCAACAGCATACCGGGAACTTGCCATGAACTTAAGAAAATTGCAGACTGGTTAAGTTTCTGCCAAGCCCTCAATGCCTTTTTTTTTTATCTTTCAGGCTGCCAGATTAGCTTAAGGTCGTCTGACTGAAGTTAAAGATGCTTGCCATTAACAGCTTTAAGAATCATTATTACACCATGAATAAAATACGGTCTGTTACAATCATCATCATCATCTTAATTTCGATATTTAAGCAGGAGAAACGACATATCTTTCTATGATCGACTGCACCAATGAGTGCGAGACAAAGGACTCAATAGCGGGGATAATACTGATTTCCCGAGAGGGTTGCAATGGACAAAAAAAACATAATACTAGTCAATCGAATGCGTTCATTTGTCTGTAAGTCTACCATATCTCGTTAGGCTATCAATGCACGGAAGCGAGCTAACAGCGTTCAGGTAGTGCGACAGGATTTCATGGACTAGGCGCACCGAGCCTAAAACCTGTTTTAACAGTAGATCACAGAGATCGAGTACACCAGCCGGAGCAAGACGTCCGAACGATTCGCCGTTTTGAAGTGGGACGGCTGATCCGGAGTCACGCAGTTTTGGCGTTAGTTTGGCTCGCGCCAGATTACCCAAGCTGCGTCGGCCAACCGGACAGGAAAGTCACGGAGATTCGGGGCCCCTTTTGCCTGTGCCGTTTGTAGCTTTAATGAAAGCAGCGGAGCCTCGGGGAGGCCCGCTAGCAATAAAAATAATAGATAAAACTTTCACATAATAAAGTCAACGGGTTTCCCAGCTAAGAGTAAAAAGTGTGTTAAGACAAGTAAAGCAAAGGAAAACTCTACAAGCTCTTTTCCCGCCACCCTCGCTCGAGTTAACCTAAATTCACGCCAATTTTAATAATTATGTAAAGTCCCAGACTTTAGTTTGCACCCCTTACCCTTCAACAGATTTTTAAGTCCGATCCAATCATTTACGGTAACAGCCTGTACATGACTTCATTTTTCTGAGTTCTAAAAATTAGTATATTTTTTCTCCAGTCGACGCGCGTACTGTTCTTTTCCCTTATTCTTTGTAATTATCATGGGTGTCACGTAAGTTTTGGCTGATATGAAGGCAAGAAGATGCGGTACGATAACATATACCCTTTAAAAAGTGTTGAAACTATTTCCCCCGGAGATGGAGACAAATTCCCCAAGCCAGGTGACGAAGTCACCATGCATTATGTTGGTACTTTGACAAACGGAACTCAGTTCGATTCCTCTCGTGATCGCGGTGAACCCTTCGTGACCAAAATTGGTGTCGGAAGAGTTATTAAGGGTTGGGATGAAGGTAATATCTGAAGGTTTGGTAAATGATCCCGTCTCATCTATTTGCTTGCAATGGTTCTAGGTGTTCCCCAGCTCTCTCTTGGTCAAAAAGCCAAGTTGATCTGCTCTCCTGATTATGCCTACGGTCCCCGTGGTATCCCTGGTGTCATTCCTCCTAATGCAACCTTGGTCTTTGAGGTTGAGCTTCTGAAGATTAACTAACAGTGCGTAATAAAAAAAAAACCGCTAGTAATTTTTGGGTTTATAAAAGCAGTACAAATGAAATGAAAACATGATCACAACATGATGATGCGCACACCGTTAAAGTCGCCAAATCTATGAGAAAAGTCTTTGCCGGGACATGTCATAAACATGAATGACTTAGGTATATCGAGCTGGCGCGAGATGGTATCCACCGTGGCTGGATCGAATGTCCCTTGGATGAACATCTAACATTGGTCAGGTTTGGTCCTTCTTTAACTGTTTTTGTCTTACCAGATCAATCTGAATCTTTGGATAAATTTCATCAAGCATACGATGATTAAATTCCATGTCCTCCGGAATATCTTCAACCCGATTGTAGATGTGGACGAATTTGACGTGAGCTGCATCTTCATTCTTTTTCACATACTGAATGGCCTTGTTCATTACATGTGCTTCATCTGTCTTGAGAAAGAAAACGAATGGCTGCTTACGGTACGCTTGTATCTGACGCTGAATGGATAGTTGTGTTTTTTGTGAGAAATTCGGAAAAAGACGATGGACAACAGCCATTTCTCCGAAAAGCCAATATGCCAATCGGAATAACCAGCCACGTTTCAGCATAATCAGTACAATGACCAGTACCACAAGGAAATAGATAATAAAGTACTCTGCAATGCTTGGAGCAATCACTATGTTTCCAACGAGACCAGTGACCAAGATGCCTAGTGTTGCGAGGGATATGGGTAGACTCACTCTCATTATGCGTAACAAACGCCCGCGTTTGTACTTCATGAGGATGTTGACAACGGCATAAGTCGATAAGATGCTAAGGAACGCCACAGCAAATACACCTGACAAGGAAGTAGTGTCACCTCCAACAATGCAATATAATATGATATTCAGAATGAGAAAAGTAATGATGATGTACTGGTAGGATCCAGTATACGAATTTCGCACCAGAAAGAACCTTGGCAGAATACGATCACTTAAGAAGAATAAACAGATGCGCTTAGTTACCACATCCTAAACTTTGATTAATCATATTGTTAGCCTACCTTGCCAGACGCTGAACAAGCCCGACGGCACCTACGAGACCTGTCAATACGCCGGCGCACAGGACAATGACTGCGTCAATCATAATCCATATTCTTAACCATCGGTTGCCACCTGCAGCGTACTGGCCCAACAGAGAGATTATTGTTGACGAATTATCGGGAACCATGGACATTGGCACCAATGCAGTCACTAGCAAAGTCATGGGCGTGTTGAGGACAGAAAGGAGCCCGAACATGTTGTTCATTACTTTCGGAAACGTGTCAGGCCTCATATCTTCAATGTAATTTTCCGCCGACTGGAGGATGCATAAGAATTATCTTCTACTAAAATTGGATATTTATCTCTGAACCTACCTCAATGCCAGTGACGCCCAAGAGACCAATACAGAATCCTTGAAATATCATACGCACAGGGTTTGTACCCTCAGGAATTGGCTCCTTCCAATTCTGCAAAAGAATTGTATTACCTTGCTTAACCCAAGCTACAATACTTGTCACTATCACCACAATCATTGTAATGACGTGCAGCGTAAAGATGGAAAGAGCTAAGGAGGATGATTCTCGGAGACCCAGCAAGCAGATAAGCGAGAAACCAACCAGGATAATGATGGTGATAATAAACGGCGTGATAGCGCTGGGTAATGTTACTTCTGCGGCCAGATATGCAGATGCTGTCGATGCCGATACAACACATGTAGCTAGATAATCAAGGATGCATAAACATGCTGCAACTGAAGCCACCCATTTTGAAGTTGTGTTCAGCATCGCACTATATGTCCCTAGGGTCGAAATTGAGAGGGCACGCTCTGAACTATCCAAGTGTTGTAGACGAACTCACCACCATTCAGGGGTAACGAGGTGCTCACTTCTGTGATAATACGTTTCATAGGATACATGAGAAGAACTACTAAAAACATAGATATGGGTCCATATTTTCCTGCTTGCATAAGACATGGCCCAACGGAATATAATACAGAGGCAACCAGATCATTTCCTGCAATGGAAGTTGCTCGCCATTGACCAATAAGGCTTTTGGACTGTTTTGTAGTGGCGTATTGTTGAAGGTCACTTGGTTCCAATTCCAGATAATATGTGCTTCCCCAACTATTGTGATTTTGTTCAGATTACAGCCATGATATGGATCGATCTTTACCCTGCAAATTCCCAAGCCGTGTCAAGGTTAGGATAACGCGAAGGCACGGAAGACCATTTTAGTACATTCCTTTTACGTCTGTCAGAGAGACGTTTTTGAATATGATGGAATTCGGATTCTGCGAAAGATGGCGGAGGATTATCCGCAGATGAAGAAATTGTAAACTCATCTATACAGGGATATAGTTTAGCATGGACAAGATTCTGTTAGATCATTCCGTACTCGTCTGTCCGTTTGCTGATACTTTGCAACCGTCATTATCAGAGCCATATGGTGGTGCGCTATCGTTTTGCGTACTAGTGGATGCATCCTTTTTCATCAATTGTTTGATTTTCTTCTCCATGCTGTGATATAGATCGGCAAACACGAATGAATTCTGCAGCCTCGCAATTGCGGAAAAAAGGAAAAATGCCGAAAACAAAAAGTGATCTGTTATCAATTACGGCTTAACGTTCATCCAGTGGCAATAAATAAAAAACGAAGTGTCTCAACCTTAGTCTGAATTGTTAACTAAAGTCAGACACAAGAAGAACTTACTGTTATGTCGATAACCTTGTACGCGTGTTGACGTTTTCATTAATTTCCATAGAATGTTTCATAAGACATTTCATTTATTGCACGCTCGTCTGTAGACTGATGCAGTGCTGCCATGGCCGGATCAAATCTGAAACGAGGGTCAGATCTAACATCTCGACATCCTGGTTTCGTACTTTTAAGTTGGGAATGGAAAGATCATTAAACAAGCCGTATCACTTGTAAACAATTGGTGTAACGAGAACCCATCCACATTTCACCTGACGCACGATGGATCTGGCTATTCAGGCGGAATGACCATAGGCTAAACTGCTCAACTATGCTATTACTGCGTTTTTAATGTTCTTTTTAGACGAGGCTTCACTTCCAATTTTTTTTCCATACGTCATTGGTCTTGTTATCAGATGCACCTGCTCCCTAATGTAAAAGTTTTAAAACGAGAAAAGGCCGAACCAACAGCTGCACCGGTTTATGCGATATTGAATTTAGCCGACACAGCTGTAATGGCTGCATAATTCGCAATGTTTGAAACAAACAGTGCTCTATATAAATGGAATACGATGTTGCATAATCAACAGAACCGAACTATGGATAGAAAGCACGAAAGACAAATTGAGCAAGCAATTGCTCAAGCTGAGCATGTGAGCGAGCACACATTTTGACCCAACTTATTTCAATACAGACTATTCACCAGTATATTAGGCTAATAGCGTTGAAGAGAGGAAACTACTTGCCGAACAAGCAAGCCGTGTACATGAGAAAATGACTGGCCGACCGATGAAAATTGATGCAGAAGGACATATTCAAAGGGACGCTCCCGAAGCCAGAGAATGCCCTGCCCTTCAGTGAACATGATTAACTTAGCTTTGTAAAAATCCTTTAAAAAACAAACCGATTCTCTTCTTTTGCCTCCTCTCTCTTCATTGAGTTGCTCGTTAGTCATTATGGACAAACAGTTGCTTGACATTTATCGTACATCTGCCAACTACACGTATTGCATGGCTAATAACATAATGAACGTCAATCGTGTCGACCGATACTATGACGACTCGTCGCATATTTATCGGTTGCTTATTACAGGACAAATTCCCGCTTTCGACTATCCGTCTACGCCAAGTTCAGTCTAAAAAGCGTGTGTTTCCAAGGAAGAAAATTGCTCATGTCAGTTGTATGTATGTTCAGATCGGATACGCGAAGTCTCTACGATTGAAATTGGCTTTTGGAAGACAACACACATAGAGTCCGTTGATTGCGATAGCGAATGCATTCGTCAAGGCCCCGTACAGCTTGAAAAGGTTATTACCTTTTTATTTTAATCCTCTGTCTTACATGCCCCGTTTTTTCCTTCTTGCAATCGATATAGAGTTTCCTGTTACCATCGATAAATTTTCCTTTGGCTCATATCGCATCGCAATACTACATGACAATGGATAACACCTCTTCCATTGTATGTTTATTGGCAGCTCCCATCGGCTATCAGAACCCGGCATGGCGCATAGCCTTCTCATTTGTGCCCATTTCCATTGCATTGCTGGCTGGCATCGTATCCCTTTGCTGCCGCTTGCATAATGCGCGAAAACATGAGCAAGATTTGTTCTTGGCTATTTCTAACTATGGTCTGGCGTCAGAAACAGCAAAATATAACATCTCTACTGCGTTCGACGTGGTGTTCTATGCTCAATTTGTTTTCAGCACCGGTGCGCTAAATCTTAATTATCCACAATTTTACTCGCTTTTTACGGCCGACTTCGCTTGGAGCTGGCTATTATTGTCAAGCACTTGGATTAGAGAGCACCTTATGAACGCTTCGGGACTATGCTATGGTGACAAAGGATCACCAACAGCCAAATGCAATGGAAACGTTGCTGTTACGCTGGCAAAAAATATGGTTGACCTGTCGCAGGCGTTGGATATCGACAGCCGCGTTTTCTTCCTGACATGCATTATCGTCTTCTCTTTTTTACTTGCAGGCATTACCGTTGTATGCCTTGCTTTATGGGTAGTATGGGAAATCTTAGCATTATCAAGACCTTACCAATTCGCAAGTCAGCGAAGAAAGATCAGCAATGTTACATTCGGTAAGGAATTCAAGTAAAAAAAAAAAGCGGCAGCAAGCAGAGAAACTACGTTTCTAATTAGATAGATTTCGCGCAGGAATTTATCTGCGGCTAGTCACCCTATTCTTTAGCCCGCTTGTATCTTTATCTTTCTATCAACTGATGCTACCCTCTCCATGGTACCTCATTCTGAGCGCAGCATTTGTACTCGTATTCGGGATTTTTGGATTGTATGGACATACAGCGCTAAACCTTATTTGCTCGAAACCTCGTCGTCTGGTGTCATCAGACATAAATTTATTGTTGCGGTATGGAAGTTTGTATGGAAATCTTCGAGAGAAAACGACCTATTTCTTCATTGTTACTCTACTTTGTAAAGCATTGGTCGGCAGTATGGTTGGACTTTTCCAAATGAACGGCGAAGCGCAAGTAATCACGATCGCTGTTATGGAAAGTGTACTGTTTCTGCTACTATGCATTGGCTCTCCTTATTTGGATCGTGCCATGAACGTCTTGGAGACTATGGTGGCTGGGATTCGTGCATTGATCTCTGTTCTAAATATCTTTTATTCCCACTTCACTAGCCTAACCGATCGGCAACGGGAATACGTTGCCTATACCCAAATATGCATGCATTTCTTCGTATTTATCTTGTTTCTCGGAATTCATATTGCCCGACTGTTACTACTTATCGATAATACTTGTTGCTCCTTCTCAGATCATCATCCGGAAAGCACACCTTCGCAATCATCAGCCGCAAAATCTACCATAACCAGCACGCTTACGGCTGTACAGCATCAAACAGCGTAAATAACAATAAATTACGATTTCTACTCATGCGTGGCTTGAAGTATTTGTGTCTTTTTCTTCAGCTCTTCTAAGGCCGTATAGATAGTAGTTGCAATTCTAATTCGCGTTTCTGCATCATCTAATTCACCAGCTTTCCATGCCTTCAGAATATCCTGGAAGTCAATCGGATCGCCAAAAACCAGTGTAATAGGTTGGAATAATCGAACAAATGGGCCTCGTAATGGGCGCACATGTTGCATACCTAGGATAATATGTGGATTGAATAAAATTTTTCTGGTCCGAGAAAATCTGCTTTTGGCATTCTTACCTTCATGCCAGATGGGTATCACCAATGGGCAACGCTCGGATTCCATAATAATACGGCTCACACCCCACTTAAAACGAAGCATGGTTGCGGTTTGATTAACGCGTCCTTCAGGGTATATGTGGATCCATCCATTGCTATTGCACTTGTGCACTGCAAAATCCACCGCAGGTTGAAAAATACCTATGCCGCGGATCGTTGGAATGGCCTGACCCCATGAGAAAAAAAGGCCCTTCGGTCTTTTCTCCAGTTGTAATGTCAGCATCTAGTTGCCTTCGCCTATGGTTTATTGTTACCTCGTTGTAAAACAGATATCTGCAGCTCCCAATACCCAACGCATCTTGTCAATAGAAAATAATACGCGTGTCGGCAAAACACCCCATAGTAATGGATCGTCCCACACCGATAGATGGTTAGATACTGTGATATTGTGTTTCCACATACTTTCTGTTTGAGTTGAACCACATTCTCTTTTGCTTCATTTTTCTTACGTCTATTACAAAAGTATACTCTACTTTACCTGTTATCAACCCTCGATTACGGTCACACTCTACAATGTCTATAAAACGGTCAAGACCGTGCACCTCTGTATTTGCTAAATATTTCAAAAAGAACTTGGCAAATAGGCCAACGCCACCCATAACAGCAGTTCGGCCCATGTTCCACAACGTTCCGGTTTCTGGGTAGGGTGCAATGTATTTATGAGCTATGCTTTGGGGAATGCTGGACCATTCAAACAATGGTACGTTTTTCTCATTCAAGGTATCTTCCTCTTTATTCCGAGGCTGTAGCTGTGAATGATGATAGTATGCTCCTGCTACTGCAGTCGCTGTACTCCATGCTAAGACTCGTTTGAGGGATCGGTAAGTTCGCATTATTGCTAGCAAAACATGTTGAGGGAGTACGTGCTCGTATTAGACAGAAGCTTTTACTGAGAGGAACAAGCCACAGATCATCCAGCAGATCATACCGTTTTTACTGGAACGTCCTATGCTCTGGAAAAGATCCAGCCATGGCTTTCACAGGCCCACAGAATTATTATGTGAGACTAGCAGTTGTTTATTTTGACTGAGTGAATACCGGTTGCTACTCGAACGGGTTTCCTGTCCATTAGAGGATCAAGCTTATGTATATCATGTACAGATTTCTTTCACACATGATACATCAAGCACGCACCCTTCTTTCTTTCCTGAGCCAACTTGGGCTTGCGGAGACATATATTCCCTTTATGTTGGCATAACACGGATTTTCTTATTGTCACTATATCTGATGTTTATTCGAACGAATACAAAAGGGGGATTGGTCATAACGTAGCTGCGGACCCCTCAAGTCTGTGCGTTTTCTATCCAATAACAACAGCAACAAAGAAAAAAATCTTTTCAATTAAAATGCGTGATTGTTTTGGTAATCATGTTTAGGAAAACGTAAGCTTGACCCTTCTATGACCGCAGGATCTATTTAGAGTAGCGTAAAATATTGTTAATAAACAGAATGTCATTAAAGAAAAAATATTCTTGCATAATATAGTAAAGGAGAAGTACAGATAATATACAGAGAGTTAAAGTGGTCAGATCACCCTGGATAAACCTTTCCAGCATCATTAGACCATCTAAAATAAAAACACTCCTGGGGTTCTGAGATTGTTATATGATATACCATCATTCTTATGTCCTTTTTAGGCTCACTAAAATTGTTTGCGACGGGGTGTTATAATCTCTTTGCATGATATCATTGGGACTGCAAGTATCTCCACTAGAAGAAAGGTTACACTGTCTCCTGTTAGATTTTCTTCGGCCTATACTTCATTATCACATCTTACTCTTATCAATCATGCTGTTCTCTCTAACTGAACGTTAAAATAGCCTGTATAGGTGAATCAAGCAGCTGACTTATATTGTTTTGCCACCTTGCCAAAGGAGTTAAATTGAAAAGCATGACATCTTCATTACACTAGGAGATGGCGAAAACAAACTTTGTTTGCAGTCAATCAAACCTATTAATTTCCGTGTCACTGGGAATTTATACCACTATCATTTAGCAACGTGAACCCCAGCATGTAATGTGCAGGCAGGGGTTTTATCAAGCGCGCCAGAAGTGATACTGTAGTACAGCGAGAAACCTCTTACTACAACTATCCTGAGCAACAGCTCTTGGTTTGTGCATGGCGTTCTATATTGTAGTCTCTATGCATCCATCCCTGTGTTTCACGAATGCATGGGCCTATATATTTGCTTGCTTATGGAGATGACAACCCTACAGTGTTCGATACCGGCTTTAAACCAAAAATCAACAGATCAACAGACACTTGCCTAGACTAATGGTAGGCATGGTTGTAATACCGCTCACTGAATGATATTAACCTTTAGTTCTGTATAACTGAAGGCCAACGACAGTTTGCAGTAGTGAATGATAATATGACTGCATTTACCCTGAGATTTACAACCGTTTTTACCAGAAAAGCAACGTTTAACTTTTTGCATTTTCCTTTTGCTTTGTAAAGTAGATGGACGTGGCTACCAAGCCTATAGAATTGAACTATCATTACATTTTTGTTGAGCCGGATCTTCACGGGAACGATTATCGGAGGGAAAACGGATACTGATTACTCGCGCCAGCGGTGGTAAGGAGAAAGGGATGGGTCCGAGGATACATTAGTCATTCAATGGTCTATTTACGGGATCGCCGAGTCTCGAAGCTGCTTTGCACCGTCTTAGAAAGTTCTATTTGGCTTTTTAGACACTAAGGGGGACTTGTCATGCGAGAGGCCTCAAAGTTCTATAACATGGAGTTCTCTAATCTATTTCGGTTTATTTTGAGAAATGGAAGCGCCCTTCGCCAGTCTTTGATTCTCCCTTTGTCTATTTTGGCTCGCTGATAACCGACTTGCTTACAATAACTCAAAGTGGCAACAAGAGTATGTAATTTGGGAAGTTATCTCTCTCCTTCTTTTTTTTTGGATTAAGGAGCGCTTTATGCTGTGCTAAATATTCGTTTCGACGTCGACAAAAATATCTGTCTTATGCTGGCATGGCAATATATAAAGGGTATCTGCATTCCGTTTGTTTGCCTTTCTCACACAACAAACGTAATCAAACATGAAGTTGGCCTCACTTGTCGCTGTCGCTGCTATTTTTTCTGTTGCGACTCAAGCTGCTCCCTGGGGTCCTGCTTGGCAAAAGGCCCATAAACATCAAGAACAAACGACTGATGTCACGGAAACTCACAAGCAAACACCCAGTGTCCCGCAAGTCCAAAAACCAGCGCCGAACCTCCCACAAGTTCAAAAGCCAAGACCCAATGTCCCGCACATCCAAAAACAAACAGCCAGTATCACACATATTGTTCAAAATGTCGGCAATGAAGGTTCAAGCAGTGGTCTTGTAAGTATTTGAACGCAGGCGATGAACAAGTTGCTCATAACAAAGTTAGGCTAATGGTCTTCTTGCCGGTGGCATTATCAACAACAATGAAAAGAAAATCAGCATTACACAAAACGCTTAACAACATCATTTGCATGATCATCTCAGAGTCCTTGTAATGTTGCTGCGACAGCGTCTAAATTAATTAATAAAAGCTACTTTTACACTGCCTTCAGTTAAGCTACGACTGAACAAAAATGATACTGCTAGCGTTAGTTAATACACGTATAAAAAGAGTCATATTGTGGATTATAAAGTCGTGAAATAAGGCACTATGTTATGTAATACTTGCCTTCCATCCTTGCATAATGCAGATATAGGAGCATCAAAATTTCGGAATATTCAACACACTACAACTGCACTGGACTAAGTGCGTCACCTAACAAAGAGTATATGCATCAATCGGAGGGGTTACACATCATATTTGTCTTTGATGCAGTAAATGTGAAAAGAACAATGCGGTTCACTGCATCCTTACGCATACAGAGAGCATAATGGTACGGCTACTTTAGGGGAAACTTATATAATAGCGCATAAATGCGGATAGCTATTTATGACAAAGATTGACGGAAGGCATGGATGGTCCGCATACATAATCAAACTATGTACATATTCGGAATGAAAAAGGTAAACTTTCCTTGTCCTATCTTACTGTCAAGCGGCTTTGTCATCACATAGTTGACCTCACAGTAAGCATAAGTCCGATATGTCAACTATCTACGGTACACATTTAGTCTGTTCAAGGAGTCATCAAGACTCCATTGCTGTCCAATATATACTATTTTTATTGTAATACATAACTTGGCTTCTGTTGAAGAACATAATTTGGTTAAACTTCTTCGTAAAGTCTTACTTTGCTCGCTTCGTACAGTAGGATTCCATGCATTTCACTGGTCTTTCTTCACATTCCAAGCTTGATCTGGTCACCGCTGTCTATTTATACAGTTATTAGCATAGTACGTTATTGGCCATCTTTGCCGTATATCTGGCAGCTATTTGCATGATCTGGTTCCACAAAGAGACCGTCCCAATATCAGTTTCCCCGCAGTGTCCTTATTTGGTTTCAGTTCTCTTCGCGATGGCAAACCAGCAAGACGCAACAGTGACAAAACCAACTAGACAGCGCGAAAGAAACATCAATCTCAAGAAATATTATGGACTAGGTGGTGGCAATGATACTAGCCCTCGCCCTTTAGACCTTGGTAGGGTTTAATGAACTACCATGGCCCGAACGTCATTTGACATGTCCGAATAGATGACACTACGTTCAATAGTAGTAAATACTTTTCCAAACTTCTGAAGGAGAAACCATTACGCGATCTTATTGAAGAAGATAACAAGTTGATGACTGGTAAAACTAGCAGCAAGGATATGAGAAGTCAATTAACAAAACTGTTAGAAATTAGGGAAATCGATGGTGACATGAAGACGCTTGTTTATGAAAACTATAACAAGTTTATCAGTGCGACAGACACTATACGAAAAGTATGTATTTGCGCGAAAAGCTGAAAAACAAGCTGATTACAGTTAGATGAAAGCCAACGTCGAGAGTATGGAATCGGAAATGAGTCACTTGAACGAATATATGACGAATATATCACAGCGATGCATGAGCATAAACCAGACCTTGGGGCCGAACCGGAATAAGATCAGACAGTTGAGCAATGTTCACGATCTGTTGAAACGGCTTCAATTTATGTTTGAACTGCCAAACCATTTGAATCGCTGCCTTAATACCCGTGATTACAGTAATGCTGTTAAATATTATTCCCGAGCATCTCGCTTATTGGAACGCTATCAACATATGACGGCATTCAAGGGCATAGAGCGAGAGTGCGCTGATATCATGGACAAAGTCAAGGCCGATATTTGGGAAAGCGCCAAAAATGCAACGTCCGTGAGCACGGTTGCTGAGCAGATAAAACTGTTGGTCATTCTGAACGAAGATCGAGACTTGCTATGCACTGTATATTTGGATTTGTGAGTTGCAGTTCTTGATCAATATGTGTCATTAACGGCTTTCCAGACAAACGTCGATCCTAAAGAACGAAAAGCGCTCTCCGACAAACATTGACGATCTTGTTACTATTTGTTTGATGCCATTGGAAGAAGTCATCAGTCATTATCAACGACTGTTTATAAACTCCAAAACAGAAAATGACTCTGAAGATGTTGCAAATGCTGTTATCAATGTCAAGAACAACGAAAAAGCGAGGAAACAGCTTATGCAACAGATTGGACCGGAGATTAGCAAATTCTTAGCCCTCTGTTCTGAAGTTATTGAGTTGCCGGTAAGGACATCTTATTTTAATCCAGCTCGAATTAATTCGACGATAGAGAGAGATAGCGGATCCCGATGTTTTAGATCACATGCGCCAAATGACCAAATTACACACTGTTGTATTAAAACATGGAACAGTTTTGCTGTCTATAACAGATATGAATGAAAGAATGACTCACTGGATGAAAACGTGGGAAACACAATGTGTAGCCAAGATTTTTAGTACGGCCATCGAAGGGTTGAAAAGTAGGAGATCCTACGTTCATTCATTGGATTGCTTATCTTCCGTGTAGAACGTATTCTTGAATTGTCAGCTTTATTGGCATCTGACAATCAGAACAATATTTCCTTGGCTACTTTTCTCAATGATAGCGAGACTTGGCTAGCACAGCACATCTATAACCATTGTCTCACCATTCTGCATCATGGTATGCAAGGAGATCTTCCACAATTCAGAGAATGTGTACAGACAGGGTTAAAAGACATGTGGCATGACCTTGTTGATATGCTTATTGTAAGTAAAATCTGCTATTCTAGGTAATCATTTGCTGAAATAATATCAGGAGCTTTCCAATCAAGGGGATTTAGGACAACTATTCACACGAACCATTATGCTTACGAATTCTAGACTTTGTCAAGACATTGCCGAATCCATGGTTTTACTAATTTACAACCATTTCTCGGAGCTATTTTACCAAGCAAATGCCGAAAATAGACAACACGTCAAGCAGGTCCTGGATAAATCGCTGCTGAAAGATGCAAATGAGGTTATTGAATACTGTCTATCCAAAGGACAGTGGCTATTGAACGAACAAATAATGCAAGATGGATATCGATTGTCAGCACGAATTCAAGAATTCTATCTCACTTTTGTTGAAAGCTCTTGGCCTACTACAACGGAATCCTTTTCTGATGTTTGGAATGTTGTTTTGCTACAATTACAATCTACGGACCAACTGATGAAGTCAGTTTACCCACAATCATCAGCACATACGTCGGTTGATGGCGGCGAGTCTGACACAGAGAACGAATATCCGTTTCCTCCCAAAAATGACGGAATATACTCAGTCCCTGCGCAATCAACCCAGAGTTTGGGTGGGATAACGTCTCCAGCTGGTATTGGACTTGGCATCTTCCGTTCGGACAATGATTTGATGGATAACATCGACAAACTGTTTGCTGAACGTGTGGATGTGTACGGGAATATTGATCGGACGCCAACTGGAGCGTGTAGCGGACTGATCCGGATAATATTGAAAGCATTCCATGAGACTACCCGGGAAATGCCGATTAGCGAAGGGGTTTACCGGCAGTTACAACTAGACGTTGAGCAACTGCAAGTCGCGTTATGGCCTTATGTTGGAGAAGATAATAAGTAAGTTAAATATGGGAAATGGATATTCTTACTAATTGTTGTGAAGATGGATGAACACTATGTTACGCGATATCATTTCAAGTGCATATACACGTTGCTCCCCTTCCTCTATCAAAGAGTCGAATGGTAGGTCAAAACAGAAACAGTACTAATGTTATCCGCTTACAATTCTTTGTAGATGACTAAGTATGTAAGGCGTTAGCAATTACGCGGAACATTCATGATATCACTGCGTCTGCTTGCTATCGAAGACCAGCCGCTCGTAATCCACCATTTTTGTCTGCATCAAATCATAGGCTAAGGATTCCATGTTTTCTATCCTTTACTGCTTCCTACTGAAGATAGATTAATACATAACCGAAGCACTATTTGTATCATGTATCTAAACCCTTCTATATATAATCTGATTGATAATACTGTTAGTAAATGGATAGATTGTGCAACTGCCACGGAAAACAAAGGGGTCTTTCTTAGTCAATTGCGTCCTATTTCAAAATATTTTAGGTTGGAATAAGGTGAAATAGACGTTCACTGGATACGTGTTGTGCGTCGCTAAAGGAAAGAGGCATGCGTTAAGTATTAGATCAAAGAGTGCTATTTTCTGCTTTGGTTTGCAAATGTTTCTTTATTTCATATGATCTCTATTGCTAAAAAGGCAATTGTGAGCTTTTCTTTCTTGTGTCTGTGAATATATTATACGAGAACATCATCGATTCACGTCATCTTATTTATGCATTGATGCATCATAAAGCATCAATTGTTTTCTATTACGGCTACGCATCAGTGACTCTAATGTTTTCAACCTTGCAAGTGAAAAGGAAAATTTCTTACCCTCTTAACTCTGCTTTCCACGTATTGCATCCTTGGTACACTCTTCGATTGATTATAGACGCAGAATGTCATCTATTCTTTGCTCAATACGGTATTTATATCACTCCAAATTTTCATGGTGGGCATGCTGTCAATCACTTGGATCTAAAGCGGGTTGTGTCACGTCAGTTCCTACTTTTCAGAAAGAAGAGCAAGATATGCAATGGTTTCGGAAAATGATTGGCGTGCAATTAACGAAACAGTCACATTTGGGACCTTTGACAGAAAAGAAAAAAGAAATCGTTGAAAATCCGCACACCAACGACCCTGAACAATTGCTATGCAACATATAAATACTACCACTACTCGGACGATCAGTTCCTATGAAGAAGAGCGTGCACGGAGAATCGCTGAAAACCAGTCATTGTTAGCCAGTTTAGGGCTAGTAGGCGATATTTTGGTTAGATCGTATTGTGCAGCCAGCGATATCTGACATGTTGTAGATGATAACTGAGAAACCTTACAAGCCGGTCAAGGCACGGCCATTAACGACATCCAACAAAGTCCATCAGCAGGAGAAACTGAGAGTAATTGGAGATCTCTGGCTTATCGAGATTGGCAGGCACAACTTATTGATCCTTCTTGAAATTTATGTGGTTTTAGCGGTCACCCCGATTCGGTGCGGAAAAGCGAGTATATTATTATACAATGGAGGACGAGAACAAGGATTTAAAGATGGCAGATACGAAAATGAAGCGAAAGAAGTATACATCGGAGGGTGACTCTTGTCATCAATGCAGGTACAGATTGGATGCCTTTTTCTATTGCCAATAGGTTTTTTAATTAGCTATCTGTAGACAGAAAACTACGAAATTAAAGGTAAATTAGAAGCAACGTAGCTCATCAAAGCTCTTCTGTTAAGCACAAATATGCGCAGATTCGATGTACAGCACTTAAGCCAGATGGTATGCAATGTACCACGCGATTTGATCGGGCATGTTTATCCAAATACGGTAAAGATCAGAACTGATAAAAGTAAAAGAGAAATGCATACTGATCTGAACATAATCCAGGCGAAACCATAGATGAAGCTATGCAACATGGCAATTGGGTGTGTTTTCCGTAAGTGATATTGATATCTAAGTTGTGCTTAACTAAAGGTAGGATATAGATGCCGAGGGAATTGTCTCTGCTCGATCTGCCGGAAAAAGAGAGGTCTACAACCTGCTGCACCACAGCACTATGCCAATTTTGAACCATGTTACATATATGCCAGTCAATATGGGATTGCAACAGTTGAGGAGCGTAAGATAAAGGAGGACCCGAATCAAGAGCCAATTTCTAAGAAGCGTCCGGAGCGAAAGGTGGAAGTTGTTATCCAAGTAAATTCTAAGCTCATGGATCTGTTGGCTGATAAGATCAAAAATATGGAATGGCAAAAACTTGATACGTAATTAATTCAACAATGACAAGGATCAAACCATTCACCAACCATTGCATAACTTTATGAATCATCTGCATTACATCTGAATAAATTTGTCTATAAGCTCATCATTGCATAAATAAGTCATGAATAAGCGAGCATGATGTCTACATCACCTTTCGAGTGCCCAACGCTTTGGCAACGCTGTTGAATAGAGATACAGCGTTCTGTTTGATTAGACCATTCAGAGAAAGCACAGAAGCAACAGTTGATCATGCATTAGTATGATAAGGATCCAGATTGGGAAGCGCGACGCGATTCAGGTCGTACAAAGCTTCGCGACGCGCTTTAAATTTTAACGCATCAAACAAAAAAGTGCTTGCTACTCATCGATCTTTCGATCTCATTCAGCCATGCGTATCACATTTACAAATAATCGTTTAGGATCCTTTACTGCTAAAGTGCATCGCGAGGATATCTTAATAGAATCATTACGCAGTTATGCTGCCATGCGTCTAGACACCGAAGAAAAGCGAACGAAGCTGTGGTATAAGCAAGAAGAGGTAACCGATCCGAAGCAAACAGGTGAAATTGACAATTTCTAATAGCTTTGCGACGGAAAACTCCTTCGTGCGGACTACAACTTCGATGAGCAGACGCCAATCCTGGTACTAGTGCGGACGGATGTTAAAAGCAAACGACCTGCTCCGTATTCGGTACCTAAACCTGCAAAGACCCTCAGCACCCCTGACGATGAAGGCGATGATATGGCCATGTTAAAACAAGCTTCTGTTGGTAGTTCTTGGCACCAGTACACCGATAGAATCGTTTTGATATCGCCCTCACGTCGCTATCAGCGAACAATTCGTGTTGATCCAGATGTTGTTGCCATTGAAAAAATAGTTCAGCAGGGAGTGACCATTACTGCAAAAAACCGTTCCGGACCACTTCCGCATGTACCTGTTGGCTATCGAACCAGTTTTCGAGCAGTTATGAGTTCTATAGGTATACATAGGTTGGTTTTCAAGGTTTGGAGATGTGGGTTCTGAACCATGTCCTACTTACTGATCATTTTCAAAGACCTCTCATCGCCGGCATCCATGGTTCGCAAAATCTTGGAACAGTACTATCTATTGTTATGTCAGGCGAATATCCTGAAGACGAAGACTACGGAGAGGATTTTGTTTATACTGGATCTGGTGGTCGGAAGGGTACAAATGATGTCCAAACGTTTGATCAAGAATTGACACGGTCAAACCTTACATTGGCCAAATGCTGCTCTGCTCCCCTGAATATTCATCGAGGCGCCGATGCTGGCGAAAACTGGAAACGAGGAGATCCTGTTCGTGTAGTACGCGGAGCAAACTTACGTAATATGTCTGCCAAACATTCCTCAAAATCATCGAAAGAGACATTTGCTCCTTCTGAAGGATACCGCTACGATGGTATCTATAAAGTCACTCGTTATTGGAGTGAAAAGGGCGTAACGGGTCACAAAGTATGGCGTTTTGCAATGCGTCGCGATGACAGCACGCCCACACCTTGGAGCGCGAATGATTCGTATCATTTATTCGTGGTAGTTTTGAATCCAAAGCTAACATCATTGTTTTCCTTTCTACGTAGGAGATTTATCCGAGATCATTGCCCGCGAATGCTGACGACAGAAAGAAATGAGGAGCGTCATCGGTCCCTGTTATCTTTCCATGGAATCTTGCGCTATCTCGGGCCTAATCCAGATTATCGGAAGAAAGCGAGTGTTCCGTATCACGCAGAAGAGCGTTCTAAAGATATCAAAGATGTGGAGGAAGCGTTAACTATGGATGACATCGACAGTAGTTCTTATCGACCTCCTATTCGACTACTAAGAGCGCTGATGGAGGATCAGGCGAACAAACGCATATGGAAACGAGTGCTCGACAAAACGTTCCAAGAAGTCAATGGAGTTTACGACTACCTCACCTTTGTTGAGACCGCACTCACACAACTTGAACTTCAGTGTCTTCTCTGTAACGCTAGCAACCAACATAAAGCCGAGCCACGCTATAGGGATGACTTGAATATACCTCTTGTACGAGGCGAGTCATTGCATTGCGCTCGGTGCGATTATAATTTCTGCAAGTCTTGTCTTCGAGATCAATTTGAAGTTTGTCCGAACTGCCTGTCTCGCAAGTCATTATGTCATAATCGACACTTGGAAGATGTTTTTCAAACGATTGGTTTGCTTTCTACGCGTTCAACTTCGCAAAGCTTACTTGAATGGTAAGTTATATATCTATGTATTGTAATATCACAACAGCAATTAGATGGTCTCTATGTATATCACCGCTGATAAATAAGAACCATTCGCATAACTAGTAGCAAACGAACTGTCAGATTGCGAAGCATCGAAATATAAAGCGTTAAATTACGGGAACCTCTTAATCCATGATATGCTACAGCTATCCTATAATGAGGGTATCTATCTTTGGAACTGCTGGACCAGTGAAGGAAGAAGACAGGTTTTCTCGCTGATTTTTCTATCGACTCCTCTAAGCTTCGCTTACCCAGAAGGCAAAACTCTTATTTCTCCTATTAAAGTCAATAAGACGCGGCATTTTCACCGAGCTCTGTAGACGGGTGGCTATATTTGGGCGTACCTTCGCAGGAGGTAGCCGCAAAATATAGCCATTTTAACAATGCGACAGGGCTATTTGCATGGTATTTCTTTTCGATGCTATTTTTCTGGTTATTCTAATAGAGTCGTATATATGAACCGTACATAAATGAAATTGTAAGCGGCCGTGCAAGAAACGTATTTAATCTCCGATATTCAACGCTATTGGCAGGGCGAGGCGAACTAGCCGCGCATACCACTGCAACCCTTGTTGAGAACACACAGCCCTTAGTATGCAATCATTTACCCGTTTCCTCTGCTCTTCCCAGCTCGTCAATAGATGCCACTGGCGAATAGCAGTGCCGAATGGTATAACGCCTTCATCCCACTTTGTGCGTTATCTGTCCCAATCTCAAGCGCGTTTACAAGAAGATCAAACAACGACCAGTGATGTGCGAAATTTTCGTGAGTGGCACTTCCTCAGTCAGCTTATAATTTTTTATACTAAACTGAACCATATTGGAAAGCTTGGTTATTAAGCAAAGATTCGCCACGCATTTCGGCATATCCTTACAAAATTGCACCACCTTCATGGAATCTGCTCAACTTACTACCGAAACGAGTCCAGCACGCACTTAGTCGATGGCTTGGCACACGTATGCTTCAATTGAATACAGGATATAGCTATTTCCCGGAGCAATTTTTATTAGGAGGTAAAAAGGAAATAGATCATATCAGTTCTTAAAGCGCGCTTAACGTATTATAACCAAAAGCTGGCATGGCGACTCGTCACGCGCTGGAAGCATTGTCGCATCATTTGAGTCATCCGGACGAAGGTGACAGCAGCCAGTTGGAGTCGATGTTTGGACTGAAAGTTTTGGAGCGGTTTAGAGATGCGGCAAAAAAGGAATTAAAGGGTGCCCAAGTGATGATTAGCTTGCCACAGATCTATGATTTGAATTACCAAGATGTTTGGGTTAAACTTGGTAGCGCGCAATCCTTTGAGAACAGACGCAACTATGAGGTGGTTGAATGGATGACCCTTTCACTGGGGACAAGAAAAGCCGTTGCGGACGAGGCTGAAGAATCGTTTGCCGACTACCGCGCTCGAACGGCAAGAAGTCTTATGGAAGGTGCGCAGCTTGCCGTTGATGTCGAGATAGACGCCGATGTAGTCTACAAGGTTTCTAAGGAGGACGATGTTATATTGTACGATGAAGGTCGACGAAATATAATTGTACGATTTGAGACACCTTACTTTGAACCTGCCAATCGGATGGTATCAGGACGTGATCCAGAGACTCAAGAACCGATTAACGATTGGAGCTGGCGAATTACGGATATCGATCAACTGCTAGAGAAAGAGGCCTTAGAATAGAATCTGTAGCAAAATAAAAAAGCATGCTTGGTTTTGAGTAATGCAAGCAGCCGTTATTCAAACAAACGCAGGCCAGGATAGATGAGGAACAAGCATTTATTTTGAACAGCATTGACCGCACACACATCCTTTCATGGTTTGCTGCAGAGTGTTACCCTTGGATTTTCGACAATCAAGAAAAAAATACTTTATCACTTGGTAGATGTTATCCATATTTTGTTGCTCAAAGCTCGTCACTACAGTGTAAATGCGTACGACAGTTTCAGGTACGTAGCAGTAATGAATCCAGGTTTAGAGCAAACTCACCTAACGGCCGGAAGACCTGAACTCAGCAATTTTGATGAGGATTGATCCAGCTCATGTACCATGGCTTAAATTAACTCTACCCTTCTGACAGCAAACGTCGTCAGCGGTATGAAAATATAGTGTGAAAGACTAAGCATGGCAAACGAAAGCACGACATTGCATAACAGTGTTTGATATCTTTAAGTATCTCGCAACAGCAGGAAAAAAGGAAGTACAAAAACTATGGTGCATAGGGAAATTATTGATGAACATTAATTAATCGAGGATTGTTTTGAAGTTCCTGCCAAATAAACAAAGTTATAATAGTAAGCTTTGTTCCTACTTTAATGACCTGTTTTAAGCGTATCACATAAAGAAATCAAAAATGAAGGTCGGTGATTGTTGTTTGCTCGGAAAATTATGGGAATGTGTAATTTATTCAGGAAATGCGAATAAGAGGTGATACGTTTAGATGCCAACACAGTAAGCCTTGCCGTCATCCAGGTTGTCACAGATGTGTTCACCCTTGTGGTGGAGACCCTTATTCCATCCGTAGAATTGGTCAAGAGTTATACCGTGCTTAGCAGCAACGTCAGCACAGCCGCTATCCTTGGGAGTGACTGAAAAGAAAAAAGAAATAGTCAATTGTCTGTGTTTTATGAATAAAGCCCGAACTTACTGGTGTAGAACTTCTTGCAGTTAGGGACGATGTGGTTGGCAGCGTTAGAAGGCTTCTTGGAGGTTGATGGAGTGGTGGGCTTGGTAGGCTTGGTGGGCTTGGTGGGCTTGGAAGGCTTCTTAGCAGGTTTCTTAGCAGGTTTCTTGGAAGGCTTCTTGGAAGGCTTCTTAGCACCCTTCTTGGCGGGCTTCTTGCCATGCTTCTTTGCTTCATGAGCAGCTCTCTTGCGTGCTCTAAAGGTGTTCAAGCTAGGCTGTATCAAGCTAGGCTAAGGTCATACATGAAAAAGTTAGTCTTTTTCAGTCTTTGGTTAGTTTGTTCCGATTTGGCTTACCTTGACGCAATATTCCTTGCCAGGGATCAAGCTAGCACAATTGTTGCCACCAAGAAGTTCAGCGTTCCACACGGACAGACTCTGCTCGTCAACGCCATATTGCTCAGCAAGAGATTTGCAAGAATCACCAGCAATAGCTAAATGAGGAAAAGAAAAAAAGAAGGGTTAAAACCTTCTACTTCAATCCAGGATGATCGAACAATTTACCAGTGTGAACGGTGTCACAGCCAGGAAGAGACTGGATGGCCGAGACCATGCTGACCAAAGCGAGAGCGGCGGTAGTTGCAAGAGTGAACTTCATGGTATTGAAAGAAAGGAATGGGCAGGGAGGAGAAGAGGTTGTTGCTGATCACTCGATCGGCTTCTTTGATGAGGTTCTTTTATACTGTTCACGTTCCGTATATGTCCTTGGTAGGTTCCACTACACAAATTAACCTGAGTTGGAAAAGATCGACCACCGCTAATGGACTCACCTTGTATTTTTCTATCTTTGACTTGATGGTAATACGTTTGTACACCGTGATACACTCTCAATGGTAAATTATCCAATCCTATACACTTGTAATTGAGCTTCTGTACTTTTTAAGCAAAGCCCCATCCATGTTCTGTCCAAGACGCTTTTTTTAACCTCATGTATAGTCTTATTAAATTTTCGTTATTTTTAACATAGAATACTGAATGAGACTTTTGCCACGCAAGTCAATAAACTAAAGGTAGAAAGTCAATAGAATTCGGTTCAGTCAAAATCTGATATATGACGCTTAGAAAAAAATCGTTATGAAGAAACGCAGGATTATTATATTTAGCATTAATATGTGTCTTGTACATAAAACGTTCGTCCGTAATTTTACATTGACAGGTATTCCTTTTTACAGACCTAGACTTCGCAACACGCCATACTAACCATGCCTTTCCTAGATCGGCGTATAGTGTAACATCCTTGTTTCCTCCGTTTACACGTGTAACACATATCCAATTGCCGACAAGTGACTCTCGCACACGCCATGTGGGATCATCAGAACGTCATGCCTGATTGCTTAGAGCGCACATGCACTGTAGTAGATTTGGATCTCTTGCCTTTTAATAGAAGATAACTTAATCTTAGCGGGCACTTTAAAGAAGTAATGACTTCTTTAATGGTCCTATTTCAAGGGCTTAGGTTCGGATAAAGCCTTGGTTATAAGCTCACTAAAGCACCCTACTTGTACCTTAGTATAGGCGAGATGCAGAATAACCATGAAGTAATTTATACTTGAGACTGAAAAAAAACTTTTTCTGTACTGATCGACTTGCTAGAATGGCAGAAGTGTTTATCATTCTGTACTATTTTGCTATGTTCCGTTGGAAGCGCCGCATATTAAAATAATGGTAGTTGTAACAAATTGAGAACTGCCTAATCTATGTAGGCATAGCAGTTGAAGAGGGTCTTTGCGAGAGGTTGTTTACCTTTGAGAGGTCTATATACTGAACAGCCTGAGAGCACAAGTGTTGGAAACATTACTGGATTTGTATAAACGCAGATAGTTACAAAACGTCATACTTCCAAACACGTTCCATCATTCCGAACGGACGGTAATTGCTTACGAACAAAACTCTGATTGACTGTTTCCTAAATGAGCATTCGCTAATAGAACACCATTTCACTTTTCGTTTTATAACGCTACTTCGCTCATCATAAGAGATCAGTTAACATGGCGCTTAACTTTGTATAATCTCCAGGCTCATAGATTGCTGTCTTCGTTTAAGTATGCAAAATAATGATCAGTACTTTTACTGTAACATAAACTAGATAATAAAAAGTAACAAAAACTATTCTGACATAACCACAACATTGTCATATATACTGTTGTAGCTGAACTGGTTTGTAAGTGTTCAGTTAAACCTTATGGAGAACCATTGTACAGTAATTTTCTTAAACTTGAAGTTCATTGTAAAGGGGTTTAACTGCTTATGTTCCGCATAGTTGATTTTTCTTGCTTCTTTACTAAAACCAAAGCGAACCGAAGAATTGAACTAAACTTAATCAAAGTAAAAAGGAAAAGTAAAAAGAGTATTAACAACCGTCTTATAAGAGAAGAAAGGAGTATGAAGCCTATAGCATACTTGTAATAAAAAGCGCATTTTCTACAGAAAATATAATTATTACGGTTTTACATTGTAATTAGCCTGACATTTTCACTTGCCTAGGACTAATTGAGATGAAGTGTGTTTTGCATCTTACTGATTCACTCTGACAATGAAATGAATACCATTTTGTCATCACTAATTTGTATGATGTCTATAAATTAGAAAACTATATAAGCAACATTAATATTATTTTAATGTTGCTCTCCAACATTATAGCTGTTTCTTTTATATATATGTTATTGACTAAACCAATACTTTATAACTTAGCTATAGATTTTAGAATTTTGGTCATGCCATTTCTTTTGACTCAACTACATTTAATTCTGCATTTCGCTAATTAACCTAAGTGAAAAATAGTTTCAATTCTAGTTTAGTCGTAATCCTTTAGTTTTACAGGACCTTATAAAATATAAATAGGTAAGATGTTTTCATTGAACTTTTAACCACTTTATTATAACAATACCTCAATTTAAAAAAAATGCTCAGGCTTGCCTAACAAAAGCTAAGCTTACGCAAGTAAATGCTCTCAGGACATTTTGTCATTTGAAAGTGATATTAAAATATTCTGAGCTTAGCTACTATGACACGTGCGGTGCTTATGTACTGTGACAAGTAAGTATAAAAAGAAGGATGGGGGTAGAAATAAATGAAATAGTACCAGACACAAAAGTACAACAACAACAAGTGTGAATAATAAATTCGCAAAATATCAACTGTTCAAACGAAATACAATTGAGGGAAGGTTGGGTTAAGGAAAAGATATAACGAAGGGTAGTAGAAGAGAGTGAGAACAAAATAAAATATATAAAAGGAAGATAACAAAGGGAGTTCACCAAATAAACAATGTCACTTCAAACGATCTTAGCAGTAAAGATGAGTTCCTTAGATCCTTTCTCAAAAGCAATCTCAAAGATACTCCAAATTCACTGTATCCAGAAAAAGATGTTTGCAAGTACAATACAGTTCCGGTTTTTGAGGTCCAAAAGGTTTTGCCAAGGAGATTCCTTTTCTTCCTTTTTGCCAAGAGGTTTTTTTCTTTTTTTTTCCTCCCTGACGTCTTTATTTCTTCTGAAACTATTCGACCAAAGAGGGGAATTTACTAGAGCTAACTTAAAATTGAAACCATACAAAACGGAGATAAACGCTAAGAACATGGGTTAGGAAAAGCATGCGATCACTGGGAAAGAATGGGAGGAAGGATTCAGTCATGTTTTCTAAGTTATACCAAATGACCAATTACATCTGAGGCGGATGTGCGTGTACAAATAATTGGTTGTGGTGTACCAACCAGGTCCATAAGAGGGGTGCAAGTACAAGGCAGGTGTGCACCAAACTAAGAGCAAAGGTCGTGCACCTAGGCCAACGTGTGGTGTACCTAGCCGTGTACTTCTTGAAGAGCAAGACAAACTTTCCCTCATACTTACTCCCAAAAGCTCCATCTTTTCATTCTTTCTATGTTGTATTTACTCAGGTAGTAAGGCCAGAAAATTTATCACACAAGTGGCTAACTAATGACGTGTGCAGTGTTTGTATGGGGGTTAGAAGTACATGTTAGGGATAATAACAGACGTTAGCAGAACCAACACTAGAAAAGGTATACAGACAAGAAAAAGATCTCGATAAAATAGATATACTAATTGGTGGCAGAAGGGTACAATAAAATAGGATCTCAAAAGGCAATACAAAATATGAACACAATAAGCCTATTGCTAGTTACTTGTTTCAATGATCGTCCAATGATCCAATGATAACAATAACTCAACAACAGCTAAAGCGAAACAACAATAAAGAGGTTTACAAAGGGAAGATACAAAAAAAAGACAACCAACTGAATAAGTGCAATCTAAGTGTAGAATGCCACTTGTTCGATTAAGCAGAAAAGGTGTGGTAAAATTCACTGTGGTTTTTCCTATCAGATCCCACTATATTTATTTCCATTGCCTTCAAGAAAACTAAGTTTGTCCTAAGGCCAAAGACATATTAAGATTACTAATAGAAAAATGATGATAACAAAAGATACAAAAGACAAAATTATGTCGATAGGTAAGGTCCATGGATGTACTTGAGAGACAGATGTCATGTGTAATTTATCACGACGTGTTACACCCAGTTTTATACACTGCATTGTTAACTTCAGGATTGTTCAGTCGTTTTCATTTTCCGCTCGCGCACCCCCTCTCAGTGCATCCCACTTAGGTGCACTACAACCGGTGTAATTGTTGTGTACGTAAATCTGTTCATCGTGAATACTCTGGACATTTCCTGTGATTTCAATGCCAATTCCATGTTGATGTTGGTCCTGCGTACGGCCTGAAAAAATTACAACACATCGTGTCACTAACGAAGCCCGGTTAGCTCAGTCGGTAGAGCGTTGGACTTTTAATCCAAATGTCGGGGGTTCGAGCCCCCCACCGGGCGCTTTCTTTTTTTAATTTTACAGAGTTATGGTTACACGAGCTTTTGTCGTGCGCGGTATTTTTTTCCTGGCAAAGGTCAAACCCACTGGGGATCAAGGGTAACAAGAGAGATAGAGAATAAACGGATAGTTCTTTATTGCCAAACAAATCTATGGATATTTATATCTTTTCTAAAACTAATTGTAACAATGCCGAGACGGACGAGCATTCAAAATAAGTAAAATAAACGGACAAGAGATTATGTAATATTTCGCTGAGCATGGTCTTCCTGGAGATGTTGCTGTTTTGTGATGAAGACCGATGCGTTAGACGTTTGCCGTTTTTGGACCAAGGCCGATTTGACCAAAATGTTTGTGTCACTACAATTTTGCAGACACGACACTTTTTTGATTCTCATATATATCTTTACAAAAGCACAAGCTAAGAAACTAATAACGAGGCGAGAAAAGAAAAAGAGAGTGAATGATTCTTTATTTTCATGAATTGTCAATTACCGATCCTATCTAAAGCTATGGATTAGTTAAGCTGACTATGTAAGTACATCATCTTTAAAAAGAAATAGAATAATATAACAGGCTGAAAACCTGTGCTTGTGAGTCTCTTAACTTTAACGTTATAGTAAGAGAGTTACATGATTAACGTCTTTTAACCCTTGACAATATGAAGTCGGATGGAAGAGGAAAATTGCTGCCTGCTTATCCATGGGAATATGCAGACTTGACTACTCCTTATTCTTGAATAACCAAAAAGCGCGTATTATATTTATGGACATTTACAAAACTACGATGCAATAGTCACGTTTATTTCGTTATTACGTTTGCCTTGTTTATTCTAAGAAAGATTTCATGGAATGAAAGAAAAAACAGACCACATCAATGCGCTACAATGAGTTGTAGAGCTTTCTAGCTCTAGTTTAACAAGGCAACAGAAGGCAAAAGAGCCAACATGGTACTGTCTTTTCTATGTGATTATCGACGTTACATGTCAAGTTGGCGAGTGACCATGGAAATAAGGGACACCGTAAGAATAGAACGCGAAGGTAAACGTTCAAGTAGAATTTAAAAAGAGTAAAGATGTTCCCTTCTGTTTAATATAGATATCCGTAGGGGCAGTTCATCCGATCAAGCCTCTCTGTTTAAGGTAGTATGGAGCGATGCCTACATATGAAACATGCTACTTAAAAAGTCATTACTGTTAAAAAGTAAAAATTGAATGATCAGACCAGCTACACCGTGATTTCGAATAATTGACATAGCGTCAATGTATATTTAGATATTTCTCGTGGCAGATCAGAGAGCATCTGCGCACTGAGATCTGTACCGGGTAAGCTGGTCATGGAATACCTACTTGGGAGTCATTCCAGTTTCAACACAGTTGGGTTCCTAACCCCGGGCCACCATAGGATTTCCTTTTTATTTTTAACGACTAGTAATAGATTATTTCTTGTCTTTGTATTCATATCCAGCCTCTCGAAAGCAAGTAGATATATGTTATCTCTTCTCCATTTAAGTTTAGGAGACAGTTCGAAGGTAAAAAAAGTAAGTACTTATTGAATGATTGCGGACTTCAGGTCTGCGGAAGCGAATGTTTTGTCAGAGTCCTAAACCCAGGGTTACAAGCCAACCATATTTTCAGGCTTGCCCTCATCAACAAGGTAACTTGAAGGCGTACCTCTTGTGAAACCCCTTGATGGTCTCACATATTCCGATATGGTTCCCTCTCCCGTACATGTCGAAAAGTTCATTTATAAGTGCTGCACCTGGTTCATGCTATATGGATGGTTTCAAGTGGTATTATTCCAACCTATCTGTGCGTAAGATGCAATTTGTACAGTGACCTTTGCATCGTCGCTCTTGATATCAGTGGCCAGTTGAATTGAAAGCGGCTTAAGTTTCTCTCTTCATTCCACTTTGCGGCATTTGTTGGTCTGATTATAATGGTACTTGTAAGTTTGTCAAAGTAACCATAGGAGAAAATCCTTCTTATCCAAGGCTGTATATGCATTTCATTCCCACTATATCTCTTCGAATCTCTGTCATTTCGTTCCTGTTGTTGTCTCATGAGGATACCGATGCTATAGTAAGCTAAATATTCAGGAATTCTCAGGAATAGTGAGGATTCAGGAGGAAATCCTGAAACGTGATCAAGCGTTCAAGCTTATAAAAGAGTTTCCGCAGGTTTATCCAAGTTTCTTTCCCTCATGGTGATGCCTGAGAAGGTTTTGCTCATCTTCTTCTCGACAATGAGGTCAGTTATTTGATTGTGTTATAGACAATCGGGTGTATGTTTCTGTCATTAGTTGGTGTGTCGATTTCGCACCTTAACAGCATATTGTGTTGCTGTCAGACAATTGGATTCGGCTTTACTATGAATAGCTGTTTTAGTAGGCGTATTGTGCACACGAGCAATTAAACGAGAGGAGTTGAAAACATACAAAGCAGGGCCGAGCCAAGTTCTTCGAAAGACAGCCCACATGCACTCTTTTTCTGTTTTTTTTTCTTTTCAATGGCTGAAAGAAAGCGAGGCCCGAAGGGTCGAGCCGACTTCTTGCAAAGAAACGTGCATATGTGCACTGACATATACACTCTGTCTTTTGCTTTACAATTGCAAAACCTGAAGGGTTGCAAGGAATTTTTGGAGGTACGTTACACGAGGGGTACTTTCGTCACACCTGTCACAAACGCGCTGTAATTAGTCCACCAGTTTCTTTCTTGAGCCGAGTTTTTGGAGAGGCACTTATACACACACTGTCTCTTTCGTTTCAATCGCTGTAAAGAAAGCGAGGCACAAAGAGCCGAGTCTAATTCTTGGAGAGACGCGTGCATGTACGGACATCCACGCGCACATATTCACATATACACACTGTGTCTTTTTGTGTTAATCAGTGAAAAGAAAGCAAGGCCCAAAGGGCTGAGCCTAATTCTTAGAGAGACACATGCACATATACATACACTCTTTATTTTTAATTTCTGATTTGTATTTACCAGAACCTTCATGGCTTTGATCTGCATGCCCAACAACAACGTCACTTTGCCGAGTTCCTTTTGAATGTTGGTGATGGCCGTGTCCCACCATTTATGTACTCTTCTATCACATAAACCTCATCATTTTCTCACTTATTTATGCAGTTCCAGATCCTGCTTATATCCCCCTTAACCCTCAGTGGTGCATACCCGGGTCAAACGTCGATAACCTTATTGCCGCTATATACCACCCAGTACTCAACGCTATCCCTCCCATTGATACCCAACTTCTTACTGATCGTGCTATCCTCACATCGAAAAATCGCCACGTAGACATGATCAACAATACTATCACCAATTTATTCCCAGGAGTGAGCTGCGCTTACAACAGCGCTGATACTGTTGTCGAACGCGAACATCAGAATCAAGTGCCTGTAGACTTCTTAAATTCACTATCATTTGCAGGTAACTTCTATCTACTGTTCACCAATTCAAATACCGTTTCTTCATCATTTGTAGAGAGTTTCAAAATGAACTCCAGGTTGTCATAGGTAGTAGTTTCCATATTTGAAAATTAGCGAGAAAGGAAACTGCTGCATTAAAGAGGTACCTTGAAAAAAGAGGTATGCGTAAGCATCATAGTATCTTTCCTCTGTTTACGCTTCTTCATCTTTACACTCTTCACAAGAATTAATTGTTTCCTTTTCTATCATGCCATTTTGCCCTTCATGCTTTGGAACTGACCATTCTCTGTCAACCAGTAGGTTATGTCGAGCTAACCCTGCTAATCTATTATAAAAAGCAGAACAATCATAAAGGCTGAAAAAGACCACATTGCGTGTGTCACAAGATTATT
>MZZL01000394.1:36101-73785 GCA_002749535.1 Apophysomyces variabilis | reverse complement strand
TTTTTTTTTTTTTTTTTTTTTTTTTGGTTTCAGATATAGCATAAATGTCGTCCCTTCTTTTCCCATCACCTTAACTCTCTTTAACCGGGATGTATTCCCTCAAGAAAAGAAGACCTCCCCGTTTGCCTTCAGGAAATATATTCATGGCAGCATGATCCATTCAAGGATTGATTCTCTACTTTGCGCAAGGTAAGTATCCGCCATTAACTCATAATTAACATAGCTTATGCAAAGTGAAATAGATGATTAATGTATCAAGGA
This sequence comes from Apophysomyces variabilis, assembly GCA_002749535.1. Lineage (NCBI taxonomy): Eukaryota > Fungi > Mucoromycota > Mucoromycetes > Mucorales > Mucoraceae > Apophysomyces > Apophysomyces variabilis. The sequence continues at coordinate 73,524 of MZZL01000394.1, read as the reverse complement.
AAATAGCGACATGCTTCTCTGTATGAGGATAGTGGAAAGGACAGGGACACGCAATTCAGGTAATTTGCATTCACCCAGTTTCGTTTTCAAACTGACATCCTATTACCATTAGACGACAACAGACCCAGTCAAAGTCTTAGGATTTCAGAGGGTGCTACTGACACCGCCAGTGCAGACTTGCTCGATTATGTATTCAAAGCATGATCTACGATGAGCGCTTAATTCCCAGTATTGTCAGCATGGGATCTTATTTCAAGATCTGCCGAATTGTAGTTAGTCTCCCTCATTTCCCCCTTAGTGCTGCTGAATGTAAGACTTTAGCACACAGTAACTGTTGTACATTTTTTACAACTAAGAGTAAAATACTTCATTACAGCGATATACTCCGTCATCTTTGTTAAAGATAATCCCGTACCTGGTGCGGATTACTGGTGCGAGTAGACCAAAATGATGACGTCACTTGTACGGATTACTAGACGTTCCCAACTTTCAAACACACTTTTTTGGCTTCCACATTACTACAGCTTAGTTTAATTCCACGAAACCATGTCGATGAAGAAATTACAAAGTACGTGCTACTAAAAATGCTTATTGTTAGTTGACGCCTGAGAAAAAACAGCCGAGATCGATAGGGTCTTGAAGAAGGTTGGCGAAGGCGTAGACAGCTTCGAAGCGATTTTCGACAAAATCCAATCAGCAACCAACAGTAATCAGAAAGAGAAATATGAACAAGATCTCAAAAAGGAAATCAAGAAGCTGCAACGTCTACGCGATCAAATTAAGACATGGTTATCATTCAATGAGATCAAAGACAAGAGTGCTTTGCTCGAGAATCGGAAGCTGATTGAATCGCAAATGGAACGGTTCAAAGCAATAGAAAGAGAGATGAAGACCAAGGCATATTCTAAAGAGGGACTGTTACAAAAAGAAAGACTAGATCCGAAAGACAAAGAAAAAGCAGACACCTGTGAATGGATTTCTTCTACTGTTGATGAACTATCGCGGCAGATGGAAACTGCAGAAGCCGAACTTGAAACCCTCCAAGGAACCTCTAGGAAAGGAAAGAAAGATCACCAAAAAGTAGAGAGGCGGAACGAATTAGAGCATACGCTTGAACGACATAAATGGCATATTAATCGTTTGGAATTGATCCTTCGGTTACTGGAAAACGATCATTTTGCAGCCGATCGCGTAAGGTGCCACGGTTGAAAAGAAAGTCTAAAATATTTTATTTCAGGTGATGCAAATCAAAGACAACGTGCAATATTTTGTCGAATGCAATCAAGAACCTGACTTTGAAGAGGACGAGGAGATCTACGACGATCTCAATCTTGAAGAAGAAGAAGAATTGTTCAACATTGGAACTGACGAGCATCACACCCCATGTGATGGTAAGTAACCTGTGAGAACCACTGACAGCAAGATATCTCTAACATAAAGTTGAAAAGCAGACAAGGAACGTGAAGAAGAGGAGAAATCAGTTTCTAAACGCACGTCGAAAGAAAAAGAGCAAGACAAGGAAGAAGATGTAGGTTCATTGTCTTAAATTGTATAATGCAATGCTTATTTTACTATATTAGGCGCAAACAACATCATCGACTACCGCTGGTCGTAGCAGCAGCAAAGCATCGACAAATACCAGTCCGAAAAGTAAGGAAATCTTTTTTGACTTTGACCTTGAATGTCAACCATGTTTTCTGCCCTTAGAGATGCATTCTCCATCTCACGATGATAGTAAAGCATCAAGTATTACTTCGATTAAAGCTTATTCGAACACTTCGGTTGCAAAGAATCCAATTGAACCTGTTACCATCCCTCCTGCTGGCCTGAAGTATGCGCAGGCGGCAGCAGCAGGTGTGGTTTCACAGTCTTCACAAGATACTAACGAGAAGCTGGATGAAAAAGGTACTCAAGGATTCAGCAGAACACTTAATTTAACATTAAACAACAGGCGCTGATATCAAGCACCCTGAGCCTGTGGTACAATCAGCTTGGGCTGAGCCTCCAAAGATTGTGGATCAATTTAAGAGTACGTCCTATGTATCCGATCAGAATAAAGAGCCTCCATCAAGACCACAGCCGCAACCGTTACAATCACACGCACAGGACTCTTCCCTTGGTGCAAATTCTGTGCTATCGTCTCAATACTCTGCAAGAAGTGTAAGTCTCATTATTCCATTCCTAGTTTAACATTGTGCAGTCACCGTCGACTATTTCAACCCTACAGCCGTCTTCGCAACCTCCCCCTGACGTATACGAGCCCCTATTACCTATGTCTCTGGCAGATCTTGGTCCCTCGTTTGAAGCAGTCAAGTCTAAAGGTTTGTACCTGTCCGTAAACTGGTGAAATTTACTCACGTCTGTTTTCTGTTAGCCCTTAATGACGAAGATATGATGTACACTTATCAAATGCTTGATGCCAGCTTGCAAAATGTTCCTGATCTTATCGATTCCGAACGGTAACTTCAGCAAGCTATGAAGCCTAGCAATCTCACATCATGTTTTGACAGACCAAAGGTGTATGAGCCGAGAACACCGTGTCAGACGCCAAGTTATTATCCCCAACAACCTTTGGCTATCTTTGATAATCCAGTGTTATTCGAAAAGTTTGACATGGACGCCCTTTTCTTCATCTTCTATTACCAGCAAGGCACCTATCAGCAGTAAGTTCTCTATGCTTGCGTAAATTGGCACTTAGCCCGGGCAATTTAGGTACTTAGCGGCAAGAGAGCTAAAAAAACAGTCATGGCGATTCCACAAGAAATACTTGACATGGTTTCAGCGGCATGAAGAGCCAAAAATTATAACTGATGATTATGAGCAAGGCACCTACATCTATTTCGACTATGAAGGTGCATGGTGTCAACGTAAAAAGACGGAATTCCGGTAAAAAGTTTTTATATCGAAAACAATGCGTGCTAAAATACCTTGGTTAGATTCGAATACCGGTACTTGGAGGAAGCATAGAGTCTCCAATTAGTCCTTTTACTTGTCATCCCTCCCCCTTATTTTTTTCATCCGTAACGCAAGAATAAACATTAGTCAAAACCCTTTACTTCTCATGAGTTGACAATGACACTCAATCTTATCAATGTTCGTTTGGACACTCGATTTATTTTCTTTTCGCTCATACAACAGAAGAAAAAAAAACATCTGTTCCCAAAGCACGTTTTTGTTGATGGATCAAGAATGCATTCGAAGTATCCCTTTTGTTTAGATGTATATATACCATGACGAAGGTTAGCTATGAACAGGTTTCCCCCAGAGAAATTTTGACTCTAAGAATGATCAAGTCTTATCTTTCATGAATACTTTATTTACTTCCACAGAGTGAAAGAGTGTAAAACAAAAAGAAAAGAAAAAGAAAAAGCCGAATATTGACTTTTTTCAATTAAGAAAAGTGGTGAGTGATGAGGAAAAGGGGAAGCTGTAGGAAGACAATATGGTAGAGTTTCTCTTTTTTTTTAGTTCTTTTCTTCTTTCTTTCTTCTGTTCTCTTTTAGTCTGTCTACCAATCTTTCTTAATGTCAAAGGACCAATTCCATTCCATATGAGTGGCACCATCATCGTCAATAAATTTACTCTATTAAAATAGTTAGTTATGCAAAACTTGTTCGTCTTTATGCAAACTGAAGCATACCTTTGCTTCGTAATGTCCACGAGCAAGCATACCAGAGGGCGCCTCTTCCAGTTGGAATTTCTTTTCGTAAGAATTAGGCGATGGGCCATAGCTGCCAATCATTTCTTCCGTCTTGTCAACTGAGCAAGACATGCAATTAGACGAAAAAACATCAAAGCAAAACGACTGTCATTCTTTTCTTACCTCGGATACCCTTTCGCTTAACGACTTGGAGGTATTTAAGACCGGAGATCACATCATGTTGAATTCTAGTGAAAGCATTGTTCCAGTTCAAAAACCCTTTTTCCTCGGCAAAAAGGGAAAGCTTACCTAAACTTGACCTTCATACGGTATTCAACACCCTCCTTGATAGAGAAAGGCGTATTGTTAGCTTTCTCGATAGCATCTGAATTGAAGAGGAGTTAAAATGAGCACGTGTATGGGGAGAAAGGGAAAAAGAACGTTACCAGGTGTAGACAGATCCACGACGACATCCGGACGACCTTCAACTTCAAGAGCAATGTATTCGACAATCACCTAGAATGTACATGTCGTCCTATTGTCAGCATTTGGCTATCTTTCTTTTCCTTTTTCTCGATTTTTAATCGCCCTTTCTCTCTGCATTTATGCGTTTCTCGCTCTCTCTCCCCCCTTTCTTTCTTACCTTACGCGGATCGTCAGTGGGGCCAGCAGCTGCTTAGACGGCAAATAAAAATTATATGGTTAATATTCCTTGTACAGACACAAGAACAAGGAATGGGTTCCAGGATTATTTTTTTCTGTTTCCTTACCTCCTGCGTTGTTCAAACCAAGCGATTCTTTCCATTTCTTCAAAGACTCATCTTGCGCGTCGAGAGTTTCGTATTCTTGAAGTGTCTTCTTTTCTCCCGGCTTGTAACCAGCAGTCTGGGAGGGTGTGAGATCTTCGTCTTCGTGATGGTTTGTCATGGTACAGAGGGCGAGATGATGTTAGATGAAAGATGAGAGATGAAAAAGCGGGCAAAAGGGGCTGGGTTTTGATCGAAAAAAATAGGGCATTGGGCTGGAAGCTGAGTTTGGAAAGATATATTTTTGGGCCATGGCAATGAACTTGCCTTTTTTTTTCCCTTTACTGCAGTTTTAATCGTTGCGGACAGAAGCCGCATCAAGCTGATTGTGAGAGAAAAAGAACGTGAATAACAGTAAAGGTTAATAAAAGACATACAATGAAATTTGCTCTGTAGTGTGTTCCTAAAATACGTACCCAATCCCGCTGGACAAAAAACAGCTCCAAAGGCAAGTTGTATTTCTTCTCCCCCGTCGGGGTACAAACCCTAGGTAACACATCCAATATTGCATCAGGGATAAAAAAATTTCTATTTGGACTCGCACCAGAACAAGAAGCAGAGAAGAAAAAGACATGATATCTTTATGGTACGGGCCTTGTTAATTTCAGTTATTCCAAGTACAAACGAATGAGATACAGTGAGTGAGATATTGTTGGTCATGGTAGCCCCGTCGTGGATGTATAACGATACATATCTTCTCGTGTTAACTTCACGTTGACTGAGTTTCACTTTGCAATTGATTTATCATTACAAGTTTTGTCTCGCTGTTTAGCGGCCACGAGAAAAGACAATTCCACGACACAAAGGAAAAAAAAACTCTAATTGTCAGAGATATGCTGAGACATACAGGGTATATCCTGCTGTTGCTTCATTTCCCAATTTTGCTCTTCCCACGCTCCAAGACGTCCAGAACTATCGTTCTCTCTTTCTTTGCCTATTAGCATAGTAAACAGTCCGGCTAACTGAAGAAGAAAACGTATATGTCTCTGTGAAAGACAACAATGATGTATATATGTAGATAGATAGAAGCGTTGTAGGTAAACTTTAAAAAAAGGGGATAGACAGGTTTTTCCTTTCCCTTGTATTAGGGATCCGTTAAGTAGAATATAAATGACAAGAAAAAAAAAGGGTTATTCTTCTACTCGGCATATACAATCAACTTCCCCACTTTTACAGCGGCGGAAAAAGCTTCTTCCATATCTACTTGGTCCACGAGCGGTAGACTATCACCGTTCAATTCATCTTTATACCTCAAGTGAACATCCACCCCGACGCGATCATGAATCTTCAAACGAAGCTGTTCAAGTGTTGTATTTGAGGGCATTTTCATTGCAAATATATCATCCTTATGCATGATTTTGACCTTGATCGTCGTTGGCTGCGACCGCAGCTCTCCCGTCCTCGGGTCATACTCTGTTTCAAAGTCTCCATCATGGATACCAAACAATTCGTTCTGGACTAAGGAGCATTCGGTTAGGTAACGAGGAAGACTTAGTAGTTCCTGACAATATCGATTCAAATCGCGTTGTCGCTCAGCTAACCATATGCAAAACTCAGCCAATCAGCAACGAGATAGAAAGACCGAAAAGATGCCTGTACCTGAAATTTCATCATTTACTTCTGACAATGGCCCTGGCATATACGGCAATATCCGATCCCGATCCAGTTTACCAGCTTCTAATGGAAATTCCTCAAGCATGTTCGTTTGAAATTCATAAAAGTCTTATGTGTTAGGGTAACATTTCCAAATAAGTATATGATCCATTTACTAGGCGCTTTTCAGTCATTGAAACTTTTCTTTTACCTTCATAAAGTCGGTAGAGAACACGATGACGTCCACTACTGAGTCGAGCAAATACAATAAACCAAAATTGATCACCTTCTGGAATAAATGAATCAATGGTTGCCGATATCACCTTATCACCAGGAATATGGGTATCCGCATGTATCATGCCATGGTCAGCTTCATCTATTCGCGTCTGTAGATATTCATCAATCGGATCCATTTGCTGATTGCTTCCGGTGGAGATGGCGGAAAGTGGACGTTGGCCGACGGTATTAGTGGTAATGGTAGAAGTATTACTAGTGATGGTGGTTGTCATAGTCGATGGGTTGTATGCCTGCGTCTGTGGTTGCCATGCTTCAACAGGAGGTGATATCGTGGGAGAATTTCGACCGAATGAATGAACGTCATCCACCATTCGGCCGGTCTGCGCATTTCTGATTTCAACAAAGGACACCGGTATCAAGCCTGGGCCGCCGAGTCGACCAATGGGCTTAGCTACGAACCATTCCGCACTGGATTGGGCAATGACAACGATGGCTTCACCTTGTTTTGCTTGCAATTCGTCCGACCTCTCAGCTTTGAAATCATAAAGTACAATACCATACAATGGCTGCATTTTGTTTGTAGGCTCTACTAAAGAAAAATAATCAGATCCGTCAGGCACTCACAGAGATAAATCCATTCTACTTACGAGCACTGTTATAATGTCCATGTTGCAGCCTGTGATCCATGCGTTCATTTTTTTCAATAATTTGAAAGTATGGGGCCGGGACCCAGCCTTGTGAGTTGGTAATAGGGTTGCATGCGTTAAACCAATGAGGATCGTCTTCTTTCCCAATGACATGAAAAAAGTCACCCCGAGAGAATGACAATTCCTGAGGATTTTGAGCCTTATAATCATACAGAGCTTTGATGACTTTTTTTGGAGGTGCTATCGCAGCATGTTGAGGTACAGTAGCACTAACAGGCGTAGAGATATTATTTTTAACTACAGAATGACGAGCTGATCGAAGACTGTGTGGAGGTTTGACTTTCCCTTTCGGAAGCAGCATTCCGCTAACAGCTAAAAGAAGGAAAAAAAATGGTCAAGGTGCTTGACCGTATTGAATTCCCAAATCCCATTTCCGATTCGTCTTTCCTAGCCAACCAATCATGTACAACCACTAACAACTTTGATTTGCTTTCTTCTCCTTTAACTCATGCGCATTTACGGCAATGTCACTATTTTTGGGCCGGACCGGTGAAATATTTTTGGAGTCATTCCGTAATCCATCCACTGGAGTAGACTCAACTATGGAAAAGACATGAACAGGATGGACGTGTTTGATCGTCGAAACATGACATAGGACAATGGTTGGTTCCTAGAACGAGTGCCTCAATCCACTGTGTTTATATTAAGGTCGGTGTGGCAACACTACCCAATAGGCAGTTAAATTAAATGTTCGCCCTGACTCTAAAATTTTTCATTTCAAAGAATCCGAAACCCTATGGCGTGAACATCATCGGCGTGTTCCCATGGAGCTGCCACGCTTTGCTATCATGGCAACCTTGCGTGGAACTATATCCTGGTCAGTCCCCCCTTTTATGGGGAATTCTCAGTAGAAGTCATTTACTGAATAAATGGGCTATCTTGCTAGAGATAATGGTTACTTCAAATAGGGGTAGTCTCTATCCTATCCATCAGTCTCCGGAATGTCTTGTTGAAAAGAAGAAACACACACACACGCATATATAGATAAGTACATTCGATCAAACGTACAGATTCGCTATAAAGAAAGAGCGCTATGTATATTCTGAAGTGTCATCATGCAGAAGTAAAGTTAGGGTTCATGCCAAAAAAAATTGAATGTGTCCAGCGAAAAGATCCATATTTTACATGATCCCGACGTTCCTTTTTTTTTTCTTTTGCTAGAGCAAGATAATTTAGTTGACGGTAATGGCCACGAGATACAGGGTCTAGGGCAATTGTGTGTCAAGGAGTATTGTAACGTGCGGATTTTTGGAAATTTAATGCTGGTCCCTAAAAGAGTAAGTAAAAAATTTGCGCCGATCAATCAAGGTTCGAGGAAACTTGAAGCCGTTGCCTCCAGGCGGTTTTGTTTTTGGTATTGGATCTAGGACAGAGGCCATGGTCAGAGAGCTTTGCGTATCGTACTCAAGGAAATAACCAACAGGATCATTCTGTAAGCTTACATGCGTGAAGTGATACGCTGAGAGTGTAGCTGTGGGTGCCCAGAAGTCACACAAATCAAGCCAATGGAACTCCGTGGCTTTGTTATGTCTGTCTGAAGGGCAATTACCCATTTTTTTTCTTGCACAGCTTCACTAGCATTTAGATCGACATGAGACAACTTAAACATCACGAGCAGAAACTCTTGAAGAAGGTCGATTTTCTTCAATGGAAAAAGGACGACGATGTTCGTGAAATCAAAGTGATCAGAAGATACCACCTTCAAAAACGAGAAGATTATCACAAGTAAATCAGTACTGGGAATCAATCGCAATTGGCTGGCATACTGACAGAAGAAAAAAAAAACGATGCTTAGGTATAACAAATTGGCTGGTAGTGTAAAGCAACTTGCCAACCGAATCTCATTGCTCGATGCCCGTGATCCTTTCCGCGCACAACAAGAAAAAGCCTTGTTAGATAAATTATACAGCATGGGCCTGATCACATCCACCAGCAAATTCAGTGACTGCAACAAGCTTACGGTATCCGCTTTCTGTCGACGTCGTTTACCCATCGTCATGTGTCGTCTCAAGATGGCAGAAACAGTAAAAGAAGCTGTTACCTTTGTAGAACAAGGTCACATTCGCGTAGGACCCCAGACTATCACCGACCCGGCTTTCCTAGTAACTCGAACCATGGAAGACTTTGTTACTTGGGTAGATACATCCAAGATCAAGAGAAAGATCCTCAAATACAACGACAAGGTAAAATGATCATATTCATATATACAACCGAGTTTATTCACCTGAAATTCTTTCTCTTTCTTAGTTAGACGACTTCGATCTATTGTAGAAAGAATCCTTCTTTTCATACAGCGTTTACTTTCCCATTTCTCCATTTCGCATCAGCTTTACAAAAACAGATAATATTCTTTGTCATCCATTAACCTTTCTTGAGCTGTAAACAATTTTCCAACGTCGGGCATGGCAAACAATACGAACAAAAATCCAATTAAGAAGCCTCAGCTTCTCCTTTCTTTATTTGGTTTGGATTGTGAGCCTAAAAGTCTCCCAAATCACCTTCTTCATCCAAATCACCTTCTGCAATTTCCTGTGCTAGTTCTCGTTCTCTCTCCCTTGCCGCTTCCGCGCTTGCCAATTCCTTTCTGTGTGCATCCATAGGGAAACGCATGGCCTTGACAGCATCATTATGAAGATTCAAGCAGAATGTAATACGTTGGTGGAATGCATGCTGAGGTTCGTTTGTGGAGTAGATATCAACAATTTCCTACAATAGCATGAAGCATTAAGCATATGCAATGTCTTTACTTTCCACTTTTCTTTTTACCTTGCTCTTCATGAAACCCTGATTATGGTCCAAAGTAGCATCAATCACACCATCTCGGATTGCTTTTGACACAATGAACTCAGCATCCTCTTCGCTATCCAGATGCAGCTTGATACAGATGTCTCTCAGTGAGATCTTGGAATAAGAAAGACTGATCATGCGAATACCAGTCTTAATGACGTTGTGACGCAGACGAAGAATGAGGGTGTACGTCTTATCCTTTTTGAAGACGGCGTTGAATTGAGTCAAGCTTTCGTGGAACTTGCTGAGATCACCGATACGAACAGCTGTATTGATCATTAGCATCGTTCCGTTTGTTGACGGAAGTCCTACAAACCTTGTGTGATGTATAGGTAGGGCAGAAGAGCCTGTTTCAGAATAGGTTCTCTAAAGAGCGATCGTTCTGGCAGATCGCCCATAAGTAGTTGAACCACGATAAAGAACTTGTGCACCTATAGAACACGATCAGCTATTGCATTGAAAAAAAGGGCTTGCATTATACTTACTGTTTGTTGGAAACCTGCAGTGACATTATTTTGAGGTGCTTTACGGATAGCCTGAGTAAGATAAGTGTGCGCAGCAGTGTAGTCAAGCTGGAGTGCCTTGATTCGACCAAGATAATAGGCATAACGAGCGGCCTGATTATTACTAGCATTTTCAGGGAATGTGCTCTTGGACACCAGCTTGTCTGCTTGATCATACAGATTGTGATTGAAGTAATTGCGTAAAATCAGATTAAGCAGTGTCGCCTATCAACCGTGTCAGAGTATGTCTCTCTTACTCTCTACCCTTCAATCTAGTATATCCGCATTTCTACCTGTGTTTCATCATCTCGTCTCAAAGTTGCTGTCCGGTGAGCGGCCAATTGCATACTGCCATACAAAAGGTTAATTTTGTCAGATCATGGATTGCTTTCGTAGACCCACGTTCGAATGTCTTGCAGGCGGTTGTTTAGTTCGTAGAAACGTGCATGATAGAAATAGATGCGAGCGGCCAATTGATCCATGGTTCTGCGGTTGAGTGACGATAGTTTATCTACAACTGCATTTGCTAGCTCTATTCCCTGTAAATGTAGGCACACTTTTGTTAGAGGGCTGAAAGATAGTGCGTAAAGCCAAATACCTTATCTAACTGTTGGCTATCCAGTAAATAGATGATTACAAGTAAATGAATATACATGTCGACTTCTGGAAGAACAGGTCCAGATTCCTGGTCGATATCCATTTTTTGGGTTTCCTACAAACAAGCATTCTGTCAGACTTCATATTATGTTAAACTCATCCCGCTTACTTGTCCCAAAACCTTCAGCAGAGCTTGCTTCGACAACTCATCTTCTAGCAAATGGGAGATGTCAGTAAAAAAGCGAGAAAGGAATGCATGTTAACTTACTGGAACCATAGTATTCCGAAATCGTTTCGGCCAAGATAGTAGGCGTGACACGGCGTCTGATGTTTGGAAGAGCTCGCAAAACACGCGTTGTAAAACGAGATTCAAGCGTTTCTACAGCACGTTCTAGCAAAGTAAAACTACGCTTCAATTCTGGGATAGGGGTATTAGTCATTGGCTGAATGAATGTCGTGCTTAAATACCGGTGACAACAGCAGCAGCGTTTTCTTTCTCAAGTCGAAGCTGTCTTGTTTCCTCATCCTCGACAATTTCCATCTCCTCGACTTGATCATTCTTGTCTTGTTTGGGATCGTTTTGCAGCATCTCTTTTTCTTTATTCTATTTCGTGCGAAAGATGTCTACTTGTGCGGAAGGGCCAGCGCGGATAGTGCGTAAGATAAAAACGACGTCACGTACTCATCGCATGATGCCATTGGCTGATCAAAATTTACTTGCCCGCTTTTGCATGCGGGTTGCTGCTTACCCAGAGCCCTGGATACGCCTCCGCAATTTCTCCTTCCCGACCATTAATATTCTTCTGTAACTGCATCTTAATCTGCTTATTCAAGCTACTATAAAACAACACTCTTAGAAGAAAGTAGATAGCCGGTAACACTAGTTTGGATTTTCTTATCAGTTTATTTTATTTTGATATCTAGCCACTGCCATTACAAGCTCTAGGAGTTTTACACAAAGTACTTTATGTTGGGTTATACAGTGTCTATGTATGTGGAGAAAAGCTCTTCATCATGGATATCTCGCACAGCTACCAATGCCACAATCCGCGTAGGCATACTCATTGGGTCAATGCAGGTCCAATAAACGTTGGGTATATATTGCCGCAGGTGATCAGGAAATGTAGCTGGTAAGTCGATCTCTTGATAGCATACTACAACACAAGACAATAAAAAATCTTGCTGACTCCGGTGCAAAAAATGATCTCATTACCGTTCGCTCTGAACTTTTCCGTTGCATTATTAACAATCTGACCAATGGCAAAAGGATTCCTGGGATGAAGATACTGATCCATCGATTCCAGCTGAAAGGCTTATTTTTCTTTTACCTTCGTGAATCGGTCATCCATGTGGCGTCACTGATCTGCAGGGAACCGGGCCAGTTTTCTCGTCGATAGAGAGACATATGAACCCTTCCTGATAACCCTGTGGATTTTCCGTCCACAAATATGCCATCGTAGCATCTGAGAATGTAGCGATTCGCAATACTGACGAATAGTAACGGTTCAGAAGGGAAATATACAGTACCTGTATTTTTCGTTTAGGCATCGTTGCTGGTATGACACTCATTTACCTGGATATAAACAGACAATTCTGCCTTTTTCGCATTGACCTTTAAGAAATACACCATGACCTAGCCAATCTATGTTAACAGCCAAACCTCGTTGGCCAACCCACTTACCGGCATTAGGAATGGTTGACTGTTTTTTATCCAGCGAAAACCCGACTGCTTGTCGCAATGCTGCAGTCTGTTTATGATATCTATGCACGGCATCAAGTAGTGACTCCACTTGACTTGGACCACTTCGAATGACGCTTATAGGCTGCACTGACGCCTGACGGGGTGATGCTCGAAGGGTCTTTAGTATGAGTTTCAACGCTTGGAAGGGATAACTTTGTTGAAATTTCAGAGTTTGTGTTTAATTGGCCATTGTACGTACAACCGATGAAAATAGTTGTTGATCATGTACGTAGAAGGCTTACTTGTCTCAGAAAAATCGGTACGAGGAGTTTGAAAACAATCAATTTCAGGACTATATCAAAACTATAGGCGGAGCGACCCATTTTCCCACCCATGGCATGTATCACACGAGACAAACGTCCCCAACAAAGACCTCGTCCAACCATACACGAAAGGAATGATCAATGGTATGATGGATCGGTTGTTGTAGGTTTTTTTTTAATTCAATAACAGCATATCTTACGTGTCAGTTACGGCAATGGCAAAAAGTCAATTGATGATAGAGCTCAATGTCATCATGGCAAATAGCCTGTGGGAATATTAAGGCGCTAGAGTATATCCACGCTCTCTTCTTTCTTTAGCACTGGCCAGGTGTTCTTTGGAAAGAGTACCATGCAGGTGATCTACTTTTGTGTAACTGTCAGCAGAACCCTCAGACAGCGGTAATCCAGCCGATGTTGTATTTTTCTTTCTGGAGGATCTGCCATTCGTTCATGGAACAATGACGCCATTTCATTAGCTCCGCTACTAAATGTGGCCGATACTCGGTTTCTTTTCCATTCGTAACTTTCTTATTCTTTCTTTCGATTTCTACATACTGCACTATACAAATCCGAAGCATTTCTCCACCCTCCACATTTAAACATGGATTCACCGTACGATTATCAAGATAGTTTGAGCGAGGACGACTCACTGGACTGGGATTACGTCGATCGCAAAAGTACATCGACAAGAAAAACACGATCGACAAACACAAAGACCAAAACTTCAACCAAACCATGTATGTTAAATGAATTGCTCTTTGTCACGACCCGTATTCTCACCGTCTTCACGTTTTGTTTGCTATTGTTTTGTCCAGCAACTGCCCCGGGTAAAAGAAGGAGCGCTAAACCGGAAGAAGGTAAATAATCGGGCCGTGATTTTCGTTTTAGGAAACAGGTTGACGTATCCCGATCACTTATTTTGGATAATTCAGATGCGCCTGTAAAGCGACCTGGTCGTCGACCAATGGAGAAATCTCCGGTAGAGGTAAAACAAAGAAACAAGATACAACTGCGGTTGTGCCACCCAACGTATGACTCACATAACGAATTGGCTTTAAAGGATTTACCCAAGGATCCAAAACTCAAGCGAAAGGCTCAGAATCGAGCAGCTCAGCGTGCGTTTCGTGAACGAAAAGAGCGATATGTAGCGGAGCTTCAAGAACGTATAAGGCAGCTTGAAGAAGAGAAATCCCAAAAGGATAGTGAACTGGTTCAAGAGAACGAGCGCTTAAAGAAACAATTGAAAACATTACAAGAGGAAAACTATGCATTGAAAGGGACACCATTTACATTCTCGTTTGCTACGCCTGACATTACTCCGTCCATCCCGAATCAACTACCAATAGGTTTACCTTCGCTTGATACCCATGCAATAGAAGACCTTACTGGTAGTAGTTCCAGTAGCACCAGCGGTAGCGGTAGTGAGCATTCACCGGAAACCTATGCACGTGATGATGAGAGCTTAACGAAATTGGGCACGCCGGACGCGCTAGCAACATTTGGCGCAATTCCCTCAACAAACGAATATGCCGACAATGACAGCGGTCTTGATACAACACCGTCGTACTCATCAAATGACTTTTTCTTTGGCAAAGACTCTCTGTTCGCTGATTACCGAGCACCAGCGGACGATCTCTTATTGTATGGAGATAGTTTACCACCTCTCTTCGGCGAAGATTTATTCGGATTATCGGGAGCAGCACCATTCCATGTGGATGTAGATCCGGTATTGGATGAATTAATCTTCAAGGAAAATGACGTAGTTTCGTGCGAAAAATCGCCTTGTAAGGATATGCTTTTAAAAACACTGAGGGATGCGAAGGGGCGAGGTCGAAGAGCATACGATGTGAAACAGGAGGTCAAACATATCTGTCCGAGCTTTAACCTGGATGATCTATGTGATGATCTCAGAAATAAGGCGTCATGCAAGGACAGCAATTACATACTTACGGACAAAGATGTTGATTGCTTTATCAAGTGCGTTGAGCGTGCTTAAACTACTTGCACACTTCCATTACTATTATTATTTTATTGCATGAAAGACCTACCGCATTTGCTACCTTCCTTTTCTTTTTGCATGGTTTCCCTCCTTTAGTACTCTTATGTAAATTTTCTTTTCTTTTGGTCATGTTTATAGGGAGCTGCCGTATCTTTTCCCCTTCTCCCCCTTATTATGTACACTCACATACTATGTACACTCACATACAAAGCACACAAAGTCATATTTCATAAAATCTGTTTAACATCACTTACTGTGACCAGGCTACAGTCCTACAGTAGAATAGAGCCATAGAATGTACCTGGTACATAGAAAACGTTTCCTTGTCCATTTAGTTCTTGCAGTCCTTCTTATGCTACATAGAGGTCGCTGGTTCCCATTCCTCGGAGCCTTCTAATCAATATCTGAAGTTTCGTTTGTTCAAGGGAAGCTTACATACATCTGCATACATTGTTACCATGCGTAGGCTTCGTTGTGAATGTAGGTATACCAAAAAGGAATGGACAACAATTAAAGAATCAGTACATTATTACCTCCGTATTTGGTTTCCACTAATTTCATCTCTTGGGCATTTCCGTATCAATCTTCGTTAAACTCCATTACAATATCAGTGACCATGCAGTTGCCAAGTAACGAAACATAACAAATGGAAACGTAGCCTAGACAATACAGGTAGATCTACACCATAATCGAACAAATTTAGCATTCTAGGTCCTGCAGATATCACCTCATTTAAACATTGTTCTCCTTAGCCAGTTGTACGCCTCTTCGTAGTAGCGAAAGCCCAATAGAAAACACAAAAACTGTGCGAGGAATTTCTCGGATACAAAAAATCAATCCAAACGTCGTCCATCTAGCTAAGGGTTATTGGTATTGCGGCATGCGCTGATTCTTGGTGTCTGATAAAGAAGATTGTCTTTACAAGGTGAAGAGCAGTGTCTATCGGTTGTGTTAGTATTTCTTGCCAGTTTTTGCATATTTTCCATTCAAAGCTTGTTCTAACAGAAAATTGATTGATGCGAGAACCAAACAGTGTAGTTTCTTGTGCGCATGCCGGCAAGCTTCCTCGAAAAATCGGGCTTTTCAATGAGATAAAGGGATCAGTGGCATGGTATTCATACAAAGGGAGGGCTTTGGACCAAAATGGCAACCGTGCTACCTGCTTACTCTTTTCAATACCTTATATACCGTGGTCATGCATAACAAATATTTCTTTTTATTTGTTTTCCAATGTACACGCACTGGAAAGCTTAAAATCAAGGGGTGAGGAAAAAAGGGAGGATAATGCATTAAAAGGGAAAAAGAGATGTGGGGTCTTACGGAAGGGAGTATTTTTGATTCACTTTGACTAATACTTCAAAAAAGGAGAGAAGCGTACACTGTCGTTTTTCTTTTTTGTCTTCTTTGGTAATGGGTTTCAATTGCTTTAATAAATCACATGTCGATCAATCTGTGTATATTATCAAGGAGAAAGAGATAGAATAGACAAGTTAATGCTTCTGAATCCATAGAATCCATGCAGTTTTTTTACCTTTATGACGATAGGGGGCTCCTGCGTGTTGGGCCTTGAGATCTCCGCGAGTTCTCTACCTGCCTGTAGAAAGTAAACTAGAATAAGCGACGAGAAAGAGAGAAAGTAATATGAGACTTACGCTCCAGGTACCACCTTCGATTAACTGTGTCAGGCGCAGCTTTTTGCGAGGCAATTTCAACGTGTCGCGCACCTTTTCGGCCACGAGGTCGAGATAGGCGGTGGTCAACGCACGCCACTCGACCACGACCGGGTCACACATTTCAAACATGGGGGCAATCTCGACCTTGGGCTGGCCAGGTAAAAGTGCGTTCTGGCGATAATTATCGAGGCCTCGCTCGTAATCTTGCTTTTTCAGCGTGATGAATCCAGTATCCATCAATAGACCACCATTTCTGTAGTCCGGTAAAGGCGTCAGTAGATCCGTGCCTTCAATGGTTGCACCCAACAGCTTCTCCATCGGTTCCACAAGAGAATAGACCAGCCATTGCGAGAGCTTGTGGAAAGCGACGTAGTGATCTGTCGATTGGTCATCGTCTGATTTTTGGATAGCTGGGCATGGCCAGACATCGCCAAGACCCTGGCTGCCGCCCTTGCCGGCTTCACCATCAGCAGCCCAGAGTTCGCCCATAACCATGACTACGGGCCATAGGGTTTCCAAGGGAATCAATGGTCCTTTCTTCGTCTTGATGGTCGTCGGATGTTCTAAAAGATAATCTGCATGCAGAAACGTGTCAAAATTTGAAAAAAGAAAGCAATGGCTTGGCCATGTTTTTGTTCTATTTTACTGTTTTTCCATACATACCCATGAGGTTGCCAGGGCGTGGGATCGACCCACTTCCAAAGTAGTCTGGCCGATCCTGTAACACAGCTCCTAAATGGTGCAACAAAGCCAGTCGGTCTTCTAGACCAACTAGGATATTCGATGCACTCAATTGGAAACCCTGCTGGAGAGTCTCTATCGATAGGCTACGCAGTGCCTCAGCTGAAAAAGGATAGGTAAGTCGCGGTCAAAGCCAACTAAATCTTTTTTTTTAGTTTATCTGGCAAAACCTACAGTCAACTCGATGAGGATCACTGGGTTGGCTGGAAAACACGCCAGAGGTGAAAAGCTCCAAGACGGCAACAGCTACTCCTTCCGTTCGTTTATAGATCCGGCCCGTTGTTTTTTCGCGATAAGACCAGGTATGACCTGCCTCTACATCAAGCAAGACAGCAACAACGAACAAGTCCAGAACCCGTCTGGTCTGTTCAAGTGCATTTTGGCCGAGACTAGCCCAGGCATTGATCAAGGTTTGAATTCTTGGACGACCGCCTACATCGAAATGGCGCCAACGTCCGTGGGCAGGGATACGTGATGGATCAGCAAAGTCTCGTTTAATCAGTGACACAACGATTTGAACAACGTCTTGCAGCTTGCTGTGATCGACATCAAAATGCTGAAGCTTATTTTTTGCTGCGATTTCTTGAACCTTGAAACATCGTTCTCGTACTGCACGAAGACTCAATAGATATTCATCCACAGGAGCAGGAACCATAATTAGTACAGTGTAACTTTTGTTTTGTTATATTAAGAAAGTGGGAAAGAAGATATAATATAGAAAACTATAAAACGAGCGGGAAGGAAAGAAACACGGAATCAATGTGGAAAGAAAGAAGGAAACCAGACAGGAAAATGTCCAAAGGCTCTATTTAATACGTTAGAGGGAAAAAAGGTAAGGTTTAAGGTGGTAATCAGCCCCTTATCATCATGTTCAATCGGATATAAGTTTTTCTTTTATTATCATCTCTCTGAAAGAGAGATAGAGGGCGCCATTCGAAATTTCCAGTCGCTCCTCTTTCGCTCCTAGTATAAACAGAGAGAGAGATAGAGAGGAAGGAGAAAGAAAGGAGAATCGGAAAACAGACCGCAAATGGTAAACCAAAAAAAGGCACACAGACGTACACGCATTTAATCGACGTTATCTCCTACCCCTCGATTATCCTAGCTGAAAACGCCCAATCTAAAGGGTCCATGAGACTAATTGTATATATCAGTCGAAGAAACCCATTTCCACCGTTTTAATGCTGATAAACAGAGCTTCCCGTTATGAATGACAACGATTTTCTGAGCGACGTAGTCTAGAATCAATACCTAATGCTGCTTGTGATCTCTTCACTGTGCGTTACATCCAATGAAAGCATGACACTCGCGGTCAGAATTATCTGCCGGTTTTAAATACCGACTCAGTTACCCCACGGTCTCTTTCCCACTCTCTTTTGTCTTCACAGTTTTCTATCTTATTCCGTCATGTCACTTCCCAGAATTGCTAAGCTCTCTCCGCAGACAACAGCATTATTTGTATGCGATATACAGGAACGTTTTAAAGGCCTCATTTGGCAATACCCTTCCGTCATTTCGACCGCAAACAAAATGGTAAAGAAAAAGCGAAAGAAGGGTGGATTCATTGAGAGTTATCGATAGATTAAAGCCAGCAAACTATTGGATATTCCTGTTATTGTTACCGAACAGTATCCAAAAGGTAAAGTCAAAGACAGAAAGAAGAAAGCGCGGGCAGCTGTGGCATTGACGAACGTGGGAAAGCTTTTGGTCCGACGGTAGCGGAATTAGATGTTTCTGAAGCATCGATGAGTATCCAGAAGACCAAGTTCAGCATGTACGTGCCTGAGGTAGCTGAATTGTTGAAAGCGCGCAAAACAGAATCTGTCATGTTGGTTGGCATTGAGGTAAAGCTATATAATGAAAACTGAACAGGAAAGACCACGATCTGTTTTGACTGATGGTCCCGTTTACAGAGTCACGTCTGTGTTCTTCAAACAGCTCTCGAATTGCTTGAAAACAATATCGATGTTCATGTTGTTGCTGATGGTGTCTCTTCGCAAAACTGGACAGAAATCGATATTGCTTTGGGAGTGAGTCATGACGAAATCTTATTTTTTCTAAATGTCCTTTATTTGGTATTTCCTTAGCGCATGAAAGCCGCAGGAGCCACTATCACGACATCTGAATCCGCTTTGTTCCAATTGGTCAAGGATGCTAAGCATGAGAAGTTTAAGGGTATTAGCGGCATTGTTAAAGAATATATGGAAGCCACCAAGGTCAACAAGTTACTGCAGAAAGGTACGAATGCCAACTTGTAAAGCATCAGGACTAGTGGAGGACCTTCCTATCAATACACTGTTACAACCCATGGGATTAGCTGGCTGTTATAACAATAAACAACTAATGGTTGATCGATTGGGCTCGGTTTAATCAACATAGCAATTCTTTCGAGTGAGAGAGGTCAACTAGATTTTCACACAACGTTTAAAAGTTCAGATGATGGTAAACAGGGAAATCTATGCGTGTCTGTGAGATATCTTGCGTTGCGTACATTGTGGGTCATTCCTTGTGTTTAAACCGTGTCTGCAGCATCCATCAAGTGTTCAATAGTCTCATCATATGTCTCTTTACGATCCTACCATTCGGGCGAGGCGATGACCTATAGCCAAACCTGTCGATAAAAAGTGTTAACATGGGGCATCTAGTTATGTTATTATGCAATTATGCATCTGCTACTACTGCCAAGCTCAAGGCTCTGTAGCAGTTGCTTTTTGCTATCCCAACCAGTAATAATAGTGATTGCAAGCAAAGGAATAAAGCTAATCACCAAGTACTTTATCCGGCTAATCCTACTAAAATCTGCATCCATTGGTATGGAATGGTGTACGATCATTTGTAGTTGCCAACAAACCATGTCTCAATAGTACTATGTAGCAACTTCCCCATGCCGCAATTGATTAAGATCATAAGTCCAAAGAACCCCTATCCATGCTGATATCCCAACTCATTGGTGTGTACGTAAATAGCAAATCGAAAAACTCAGGCGAGATGGGCAACGCGTAGACGTCGCTCTCTTCTATGGAACATCAACCATTTGAAAGCCATCCACGAAATATATACTGTTTCAACGATGCGACAAAGGGAAAGTGGTGCATGAACTTTTAGTAGTAATATATATCTTTTTTTTTTCTCCAGGGTTACTCGGGGTTTTTTTTTGGTTCCATTCGATAAGCAGCAATGGTCGTGACCTTTTCATGATCCATTGCTGGTATGACTCTATCCATTATTTACAGTGTTTTTGTACTCGCAAACTTTCGCACTTTATGCTGTTTTGGCACTGCGGATAATCTCGGCCACGGAGAAATGCTTGTGTTTGCTCAATGGTCGACAGGCTTCAATACGAACAATATCTCCTAATCCACACGCCTGCTTTTCGTCATGGGCGAGGTAATTCTTGTGCGATCGAATAGTCTTTATATGTCAAGAGAGAAAAGAAACCAAGATTGATCAGTGCCAGGTTGATTTTATTACGTTTTTGTTCATCCCATCTTTTCCATGCAAAAAGAGGGATGCTTTTCTCTGTATTTACCTTCAGAACCACTGGATGTAACTTTGACCTTGTCACTTTCACCTTCACCGTCTTTTGCATGGCATTGCTGACGACCATACCCACAAAGTTTTGACGCATGGTGATCTATATCGTCGCGGAAGACCAAACTTGGGCGTTGTTTACCAAACAATGGTTGGAGGGACTGCCCTCGTCCTGAACGACATCGGGTTTTGAAAAGGAGTTTTCAAACTTGGAATTCAGACGAACAAAAAAAAGCTCTTATCCTCTTTCCTTTAACCCAATGTAATAACAATTGAATGACTCTTATAATCCTTTTTACAGCCATCTCTCCGTATTAGCCAACATATTATTTTCGAACACTATGACTACGTTGTTTAAATTTGGATGGATGCGCCTCGCATGCGCCAAAAAAAAAAGCGCCTATGCTGTTTTCCCTTCATTATCAATAGAAAACGTGCCATTGTCATGGATAGAAAGGCCACAAACGTTGGCTGAAGAAGATGTTTGCATCGGTTAAAACGATACATAAACTGGTCAATGATAATGAACACTTGGGTGATAATATCCATTTTTTGTATTTCCTATTTCTCTTTCATATGGGTGCATTCTTGCGCTATAAACTGTGAATCCCTGAACTTGCATGTTTGTATTATAAGTATCTTGCAGATGTCCAATCAATATAAGGTCCAAGTACATGCGTGTGGCTAGTTACTTGTCAGATACTCTTTTCCATACAAGACATCTAACTTTGGGTTGATGTTGTACCTCTCTGTGCTTCCCTCTTTTCACCTGCCATCTTACACTGAATGACCGATTTCACTTCTGTTGCATATTAAGCGAGCAAATACCTTTGTTGTCATTATCTGTTGCTGAAGATAGTGGTCCAGATTATCCAGGATGGTGTTGAGTAAGACTTCATGACAATATTTCAATACGTTCCTTTATAAAGCCTTGTAAAATCATTGTCGTTTTGTTTTCTTCTTTGCACTTTTCTTTTTTACCAGACTTCTCCCCCTGTAGGTGAGTATACGCGCTTTGAAATTGCAATCTTTGACCTAGACTAGCTTTATGTTGGACAGTGTTCTCATGGTTGATGCGGTCGAGGTGCCTTCGCCCTCATGGCCCTCGCGCTCCCATTACTTTTTCTTTCTACTTCTCTTGCCCCAGAATGAGCACCGTCGCCTCCTCGCGGAGTGCGTATGCCATAGATTTGTACATGGTGTCTGTAAGTGCTTTGTCTTTTATTGAATGAACAATTGCATACTGACAACACCTTTTTCTATCTGTAGCTCCTGGCGGCTTTTTCTTTTTTTTTCTTTTTGGCAAATTTTTATTTGCTTTCTTTAAACAATCTAAATACCGTTGGCCACCATGGATTTGGTGCGCCTTGATACCCAACACATGTATTGGGATTACCCTTCGGGGGGGGAGATAAGTAAAAGATGTCAAGCTATCATTACCATTTACTAACCATGAATTATATTTCACGCTAATCGAATGAATTTTGTGTCCGCTGGACGGATCAAGTTGATGTAAGTAAAAATGTACTTTCCGCATAAGATATATACTAAGTACTTTTTTCTTAGCGCAACCTTGGTCCTTTTCATGGACTCAAAATTTATTTCTGGGTGCGAAATGTAAACTTCCATAAACAGTAATTGGGTACTACTTACAGCTCTATCCATAGCAGACTATAGAGATCTCGACGTCGAGAAATGAAGAAAAAGAAAACACATGAAGCATATAGTGAAGTTCGGAAGAAATAGATGGTAAAGAAAGAAAAATACAAAAAGAGAGTGCAAGTAACATGGAGATGTACTTTATTTCCAAAAATTAAAGTCGCATCTAGCAAATTCACTTGGCGCATTTTGGAAACTGGGCTTGACGCTAACAAATTATATTAATTGTCGTGTTATAAGAGTTGGAATTGAACACTTTTACATACCTGTCATAAAACTGACGATGCCATACCCATCTCCCCGCCAAGGGAATGCAAGATGCATATATAAATTTCAATTGGTGAGTAATAGAAGAAAAATAACAATAGTATTCAATGACACTTACTAAATACCGGGCGTAAAAGCCCTATCCACTTGATTCGTGGATCCTTTTCTGTCTTTTTGCTTGCTGCCTCTCGGATCGCCTTAAAGGAGCTCGGGATGATTCTGGTCTTTCCTCTTCTCGTCGGCTGATTCGTTTGCGAGACCTGGGTGGTTCAACCATAGTCTCGGTTTGGCTGGCTCTTGTTCGACGTCGTGCAGTTGGGGCTATCATGTTCTGTTAATTTTTATAGAATACCTATTGTCTGCTAAAGTTTTCTACAGTCTTCTTATCTCATATGGTTTGGAAAGTTCGTCTGCATCACACCCGGTAAAAAACTATCTTGGTATGTCTTTGAATAGAGTACGTAAAAGTTGCACCATCTTCGGGTGCATCCGAACAAAGTTTACATAGTTTATGTGATTTCCTTTTCATTGTACAACGGATTTGGATGGAATGTTACATAAGTATTACACATGTAGATACAGTTTATAACTCAGTCTACTGTTCCCATCAATAATACCTCAATGTCTATCTTGATTCAAAAATTATGTCATGCTTACAGTAAATGACGGGAAAAGAACGAAAATGACATGTGAAGGAAAATAAACAAGTGGGTGACATGATTTCCATTAGCGGTTTTCTGCTAGATAACAGGAATAATAATTCAAATTCCTAACTGGATCGTATTCACAGCAGTAAAAGTGCAAGAATACACAAAGTACGCTTTATTGATCTTTTTGCAAGTAGGACATCTTGACAACTCGCAATGCATCTCAAGTTCTGATATTAAGAAGTCGATTTGCTTATGGGATAGATTGTTAAGGTATTAGGTATGTCATTATTCTAGCTTACAGACTCTGGATGCGTCTTATAGAGGTTTGTGGATTACTTTTTTTTGAGCCAAGTGAATGACATCGACTTTCAACCTAGCACTATCTAGTTTCTTGGGTTTATTCAGTGGTTCAAATGAGCGCAAAAATAATAATTGTGTCCGCCCGGGCTAGATCAATGTGATAAAAACTGAAGGGGGGGGGATAGACGCCAAGTCTGTTGAATCTATTTCTTCTAATACAAACCGCCCATTCAATCCACATGCCTAGTACATATCGATATCTCCGCAAAACGTATCCATCGCATCAGGACCCCTGTCCGGCCTGCTGTCGCCCGCTTCTTCCTTGCAAAAAGGCTTTTTGGATACTCACGCCCTTCCCGATATTTTTCCATAGGGAAACTAGAGTCTATCATCTCAAGAAGGTGAAGCGTTGTGTTGTTTGAGCCTACTAATTTCAGCCTTGGCAGCAGCGAGTTCTGCTTTTGACTGTTTAACAGTGGGCATGGGGAGAGCTCAAGGACGTGGATGCAATTTTAAAATGAGGTAAAGCGGTAGCTAAGCAGAAAAGCACTGGACTGCGACTTCGATTTTCGTAGTTTGCGAAATTATTTTTGGGAGATACTGTATGTGTGGGGTACTTTGTCCTACTTCATATCTGATGGGTAAAAAGAGCAAGCAAATGGTGTCCTTAGAGCATGTATATTATTATGCATTGTATGATCTTTCTTAATGGAAAATACATCAACTTTTTGTTTTCCCTATGTCAGCCCTTAATGGGAATCGCTAGTCTCTTAGCGCACATAAACTGTTCAAAGTAACCTTTAGCGGGGTTCCAGAACAACAGAAAACAACAGTCTTTGCCACTTTTGTTTTTTCCTTCTTGTGCCTTTCAATTTCTCCATGCGATCCTCACAACTTCTGTTCTCAAAAGCCCCTCCAGTTCCTCGATTCTTCAAGGATGAACCTCTTACATTAAACCATGTAAACACCGGCTACCCGATGATTGCTGTTCAGCTAAGTTCAGCTTCCTGGTAGTTCCTTATGCGAAGACAAGCAATTTCTCTTTACCGTCAAATCTTACGTTGTACCAAAGGTAAACCGGACAAATAACCATGCTAAGATTACAAATTAAAGGGAGAAAACGTTCCTAGGTATGGCTAAAGACGACGCACGAGAGCTAAGGCAATGGGCCAGAGCAGACTTTGAACGGTACCGCAACGAAACGGATCTGGTACACGGAAGACGCTACTCTAACGCGCATTAAGTTCTGACTGTATCGTAGGACAAGATCAAGTCGTTGCTCTCATCCGGGAAACACCAGATGCATTCATTACAAAATTCCGTTACTTTGGCACATACGAATCAACCTTGATTCTGTATGCCCATCCTTTCCTTTCCTTTAATCTTATGATTTTCTTCACAATAACATTCCTTATGATATCACAATCTTCCATCCCGTCTGTACTACAGATGTCTTGGGGTCCTTAATGATGGTCTCAAAGGTGTTCGCGTCGTGTTCAAAGAGAGCCTCTCGTTCTTCTCCATCTTGGACGATAACGACTTTGCGAGGTTGATGCGCACCGAGCAGACGGATTCTCTCCACCCTGACTGCCTTCATCGTTTCAGCAAATGCTTTGGCTTTCTCACTGGTCTGGTTTTCGTGGAGATTCTCGCTCGTCAATACACCGTTCTTGAATGTAAACAGTGTATGGGCATAGGCGCCGGATTCGTAATCATAAGTTTCGCCATCATCAAGATACAACGTGCCTTGCGCATCTCCCTTCATAAAATGAACTATTATTATGGATAACTGCAATGACGACCGGACTTACATTATGATCCAGTGCAACGACAAGCGTGAAAGGATCGAATTTCATTGCCGATGAACTACGGCGAACGCGTTCCCTACGAGGGATAATGTGGCCACCACGATAGTAGGCAGGGATCTTCTCCAATGGAGCATCGACAACTTGACGACCTGTTGGCTGCACAGCTTTGTGCGTATGCATATCATACCATGGCTACAGAGTGATAAAGTGATGAGTGAAAAGGGCTAAAAATAACAGTGGTGTTCATTGCGGTTACCTGGCTACCAGCGAAATAAACATCAGCAGTAACTGCACCCTCTGTTGTTACTGGTTTGACCATGATGCCGCTGCCCAGCATGAACTGATCTTCGGTAGCAAAGAGGCTTTCATCTTCAGGGAATTCCATAAACATTGGACGCATCATGGGTGTTCCATTCTTGTATGCATCGTAGAATAAGGTATACCAGTAGGGTAGCAAGGCATAGCGTTCACGGAGAGCAGCACGTGTGATGGATCTATAAGGCTCTTCGGACAAGTATGGTTCACGGCGTTTGGTATCAATATGCGCGTGACCACGGAAAAAGGGTTGGAAAACGCCAGTTTGATACCAACGGACAAGCAATTCAGGAGACGGGTTGCCGAAGAATCCAGGAATGTCAGCACCAGCAAAAGGCACACCACCAATACTGTTAGTCAAAACCATGGGATTCGAGTAATAGAGAGCATCCCAAGAAGCCATGTTATCACCCGTCCATACAGGTCCGTAACGCTGCACGCCAGCATAGAAACCACGAGTAAGGACAAACGGACGTTTTTGAACGGCTGTTCGTTCCTTAACACCGTCTGATGTGCTGCCATGCTGTAATACACATCAATAACTTATTATAGTACGCATTGCTTCATCTTACCGATAGCAAACTATACAAGTTGTGGAGTACTCGATGTTCCCAGTTACCATGGTGTATCATTTCCTTCTGCATCGTAATTTCAGGTCCATTGAACACTGAGGGTTCATTCATATCGTTCCAGATATACACATTCTCTCGTGTGCCAGAGAATTTATCAAACGAGAACTGTTTCTTCCACCATGCACGTGCTTCTGGGTTATGGAAATCCACCCATGATGATTGACCGGGCCAGCACCATGCTTCATAATCAGCACCGCCTGGTTGCTTCACAAAGAGGTTTTGGTCTTTGGCTTCTTGGCACACGCGGTAGTTGTCGACACGTTTAATGTGAGGATCGATAATAACGACAAGCTGCAATATTTCTGAAGTTCAACATAACGAACAAATTTTGGACAAGCTTTCCATTTACCTGCCGGCCTTTGTGCTCCAGTTGCTTCTCCATTTCAATTGGCTCGGGGAACTTTGGTTGATCCCATGTAAAGTATTTCTTCTCATCCGTATATTCGATATCCAACCAAATCACATCGTAGGGCATATCGTAGGTATCGAACTGATTGTCTACCTCCAAGACATCCCGTTCATTAATATAATTCCATCTACACTGATGGTAGCCAATAGCAAACATTTGGGGCAACGCAGGGGGCCCAGTGAGCTTGTGATACTGTCTCAACACGTCCTTCGTTGATGGGCCGAGGAAAACAAACAAATCCAGAACACCTGCCTCCGAAATCCAATGCGTCTTTGTGGAGAGGTTGTCAGACGACTGTTTTCCAAAGTTCCAGAGCTTCTTCGAACCATTCTGCCATTCTATCATCAGCCTAACGCTCAATAACAATTTTGTCTACCAAACCTTTTGCTCTTCCTTCGACTTCACAATGTCGATCCAAGTTTCGGAGGGATTCATCCAAAAGATACCTGCAGACATGTCTTTTCGGTGGGCGACCATGAAAGGAACAGCGCCGTATAGCGATGTTGGACTATCCAAAGCATACTCAAACACATCCGTGTTATAAAGTCGATAAGGTTCGTCATAGGCATTCTCGCCACCCCTGTACGCCCACGCATCGTTAGACCAGCTGATTACGTTCTGCAAGGTGATCGACTGACCTGGTTTCTTTCAACGATAAACTAGACGCGTGTTCCTGATAAATTAAATCAACCATATCATATTAGTGCACTCTGATGCGCATTTTCATCAACAGCGTACCGGTATACCATACACATGGGAAAAGCCATGGAATGAAACGTCAAGCGCAATTGATTCTGGGCCTAAAATTATGAATTAGAGCAAAATCTATTATATATAAAAGGGTTCGTTCTCACCATTAGGTTTTGGGTCTGTCCAGGATTTGAAGGTTTCCTCCCATAAGCCTTCCTCTGATGGTGCCTGGACCTCCTCAACAGTACCATCTTCCTTTGTTTGCTGGATAAGCTTGGGTTTATGGGATTCTTTGGTGCGTAAATGTTCGAAGTGGAAGAAGCCACGGTCATTGAGAGAGATCACCGGCTCATTATCAATCAGGAACTTGATCCGTAGAGGTTCAGGGGTAATAACAATCTTTCGCGTTCCCTGTTTATCCAATGTGATGGTGACTTCACCATCCTTGTCCGTTTTGAAACTATGTGGCTCAGATAGGACAGGTTGACCATGTAAAGTGTACTGGACGTGTTCCTCATAGCGAGGTTTGATGGGGGCTTTTTCGTTGATACGGACGCGAGCCGTGTTATCTTGCAGAACGTGAAGGTCCAGCGTTAGGATAACGTTGGTCTCGGTATTTCTCACATCGGCTAGCAGTTTGCCGCCGTCTGTTTGAATGGAATCTTTAATTAAAACGTAAGGTGATTGGTGAGTGGGGTTCGCTATCACTTCATCTGCATAAGCTCGGTTGCGACGACAAAAAGCAGATTGTGAACATGTTTTGAAATCCTCCTTCTTCATGGCAGAAACAAATACTGTTGCAAACAGTAATAAGGCTCCTATCAGAGCCAACCTTGTCCGGTGACCTGGATGCCACATGTTTGTAGTATGAGGACGTTTCCGTAAGGTGAACGAAAAAACCAGTTGAAGCCGAGCGGCCAATGAGGTCATAAGACGTTTTCCAGTCGTCTGTCTTCTAAATAACATAATCCGCCCCAATGCTTTCAGCGTATGTGCTGCAAGATAATATTAATTGAAAAGCAAAATAAGTGGAGATGGACAATAATGAACGGTAACTTCCATGATATACTTTGCTTTATCCTTTTAGATCTGTTGATGGAAAGAAACAGCAATTACCATGGTCAAACCTTGACCCACTTCAGCAACAAGAGATGGCTTAAACAAGAGGCAGGAGAGGGACAGTTGGCTATTTCAAGCGCATTCATTCAAATAAACCAACGTTAATGAGTGTCCTTAAAAAAGAAGTAATGATTATCATGTACCTTCATAAAAGGAAGAAATGACTATTATCAACAATTCGCTTCATCTTCGTCTTTGGAGTGGTTAAGATGGACCACCTTCTTCATGCACTATTTCCTTAACAGTGACTTAAAAAGCTATGCGGACTGATGCCTTTTGTACAGTGTCGGCGGTAGATAATTGATAGTCTATCAAAGGGGAAGCTTTTGTCAATTGCACCTTAAAGTTATATGTAGTCTCGATCTTGGTAAAGGCCCCAAGAATCAAAAATATGTCTGGACAGATCATAGGGTACCTGTAAAGCATTCCAATGCAGTGAAACACTTTCCAGGGTTGTCCGTGTTTGGATTGCTTTTCACGCTTACTTTTGCAGAAAATAATTGATGAGCATTCCATACAAACCAAAACCCACGGAAAAAGCATTGCAGTCGTCCGTGATCAGTGAAACATTAGTAGCATTGCAACCTCTATGTTGTTCATATTCCTTAGCTGATCTTTGATAAATTTACGGTATTACTATGGACTAAAATCAGAAAGGTCGGACATCAGTCAAGCTGAACAAGTATCGTACCAGTATATTTCCTTGTTTTGTTTGGCAATCCAGCGTTTCTGAATCATCAGTTATTTTCAGGTACGGCAAACTCTCTTCTTTGTCGCTAGCCAACGTAGGGTACCATTGTGCTAATGGACTTTGAGGATCCGAAATTAGCTAACTTTGCATATTTGCATAGGGTAACAAGATGCAACCACATGGTGTGTAACTTGAAGTCCCTGTTACGACTATGACTCATTTTGTCATGTCGACTCCGGATTATCCTACAGAATGACACAATTCGTCCAGCTGCGCAAATTAAAGGTTCCTCATAAGAAGTCAACTCGTGATATGAGCAAATATATCTAAAAAGCTTAACCATATAAGCGGATGGATGTCAATGGTCGGATAAATTCCTCCGTTAAGCGAGGCTGGTGTATTCATTGCCAAATAAACGGATAATTACCGGTTTTGAGGGAAACTTCAGTTTGCCTTGTTACCGCTAACCTACGACATCTCCATGGATGGACCAATTCTATCCGATAAATATTGTTTGTTTGTTTACCAATGGTAATGTATCCAAACTAAAAAGGGTAATTGGAACATGCTTTAGCTTACGAACAATGATCACTCGTATTGTTTCATTATGATCCAACCTGTAGGAGATAAGTATGTAATCCTTCTTTTGTTCTGTCGTGGATTAACTGGGTATGTTTGAGGCTGGCAGTAACAGAATAGCAGCCATGACGTGTGAAGTTCATCCACGTCGCGAGCCTCGCACGGGGCAAATCCTCATCCTGATTGGACTAAATTCTTCTATACTATGGCGGAGATTGCATCCATGGAGATGGACATCACCAAGCTCATCCTTGCAACAAGGACCATTGTATAACCGTGTATCAGACTCTCGCTTTAAATAATATCTTCAATAATTGACCTGTTCTTTTTTATACTATTCCAGCTTTTTGCTCTAAAAGTGCTGAAACGACAGCCACGTCATTCTCCACGTTTAAACCTCCGCCAAAGGTTAAAAAAAAAGGTCCTCCAACAGAAAGGTTACTTGTTTTCTTCCTTCTTACTCCCCTTCCCTTTTTCAATCTTTGTTCGTTGTATCATGGGGTCGCCAAGCTTCCTCTCTTCACCTATTTTCAACCTTGCGTTTGTCATTCTGACAATGCAGTTTGCCAAGAAGATCGACTGGGAGGACCCTAATACCTTGATGATGGCAAGACTGGGTTACTATGGCGCACAGGTAGTGGTAATTCTTATGGCATACCTCTTGATTGCTTTGATTAAGAAGAAGAATGGTAAGGAAAAGAGAGGGCTTTATTGTATGAGTTTTGGTTGGGGCTCATTGAATGACGTTTTGGTTCAGATACAACGGCACTGCGCTATGTCGAACAACCTGCACCTAGTTTCTCCGGACCCACTGGTGAGCCTCAGACAGTGGTGACGACGAACATGGATTATGATGTTGCGCAGGTCAAGAAGTTCATCCAATCCACTGCCACTTCCATTGCCATGATCTCCTTGATGCACTGGCAGTTCAAGTTCACTCAGCCTTTGTTGTTGCAAGCTATTTTGCCAGTGAAGAATTTGCTCACCCATAAGATTGCTTTGATTCATTTGTGGGGAGATGCACCTGAAGGTGACCTCAAGAGACCTTTCAAGGCCGAAAATCCTTTTGGTGCTTTATTTGGTGGCTCTGGTGATAACAACGCGAACGCTCCCGCTGCTGATGCCGATGCCAACCACGCTAAGAAGGATTAGAGATAGAAGATAATGAAAGAAAAAGACAATGCGAGGGAATATAGGGGACAAGCCAATGGTTGACATGAGAAACGCTGGAGCATGGTCCTCGAGCTTTCTAGCCATGTTTTTTTCCTTTCAAATGTAACATACTAAATCTATACTTTTTTTATTGTTTACTATACTGAAAGTCTGGATCACACGGTTGTGAATAGCATGCCAGATATAACCGTGCTCACTTGTTTAGTTTAAACCGTTGCCATTGTGAAAGGAGGGTACACCGAAAGTTTGCCAATTTTGGGATGAGCTTTGGTATGTCCTATAAGTACGGCACCACTTTCGGCCCGCAAGATAGAAACAGAGATATTCATGTTATGAGAAAGGTAGTTTATTACTCCTGTTTTTTCATTGGTCGATCATGCATGGTCGACGGCGCCACACCAAAATCCTCTGGCAGTGAGATTCCAGACTCTATGCAGATAGCCTTAATAGCGGCAAAATGGTGTATCTAACCAACTAGTGTCAGTTTTTGGAAATAGGAGAAGACTTTATAGATTCACAAGTTACCGCATGAATACAGCAATACCATAATTCACGGCCGAAAGAAGAGGTATAATGGTATTTTGTTGGATCCGCTGCATCAATGGAGGCTGCCAAGGTGAGAGGAGCATCCAATGTCAACTGTTCATTATCAATGATCGTTTGCATATCTTTTAGGATTGCAATTGCTTTTTGCCGGTCCGTCTCCATCGGGTTCTAGTTTAAAACAAGGGCAGGATCAATATTCAAGAGCATAACCAGATAAATAGGAAATTTGACTTTTACATGGCGGTCCCGTTTGTCAAAGTCTACGGTCCATTCTGATGCACTGGTCACTTGTTCTGGGGTGTTTAGGTACAATAGACGAAAGTGATCATACAAATGTCTGTATTTCTATTGTGTGAGGAACAAGTAGTGGTAGTGAGACTGATCAAACCTCACGTGTTTACCGATGGTACTACCAGGATAAACAGTAGAGTATCGTATGTACACGTCGTCGTTGACGAGATGGACAAGATCGATCGCTTGTTGCAATGTGTGATTTGCTACTTTCTTAATAGCCATGTCGTTTGTATAGGGTTGGGGGGGTTAGTTTGCAAAACCAAAAGTGGGGTAACAGAAAAGAGGCAAAGAGCGCCCAGTGCATGATTTTCGTTGTGACGGTGGCAAGGTGAGCACTTGATCCTGTCAGATGCCTTCCTCTCTACTCTCTTTTCTCTCTCCATCGCCTTGTTTTCCTTTTGTGTTTACTTATTCACGTTCATTGTTTCCATGTTGAATATTGGTATTTTATCGTTTGCACGGAACGAATTAGATAGAATGACATAAGAAAACACAGCAATAGATGCTTCGACACTTTATAGACAATCTTATGGCTATCCGATTTTCTAGATCCTCGTACATCAATGCATTCGCATAGTTAGTAGGAACATGCACAATTCAGAAGCGTCTGGTATGCATTAAGAAACGGGTAAAATGATTAAAGAAAGGGGTGACTAAGCTATTTGATTACGATTTTTGAGTTTGGATGACATGTTTGATTAGTGAATCCCGACTGGGAAAATCTGGCTAATGAGGGGAAAACATCAAAAGTAAACGCTTACTAAACATCTCCCGTCTCAATTTTAGACCGACGATGTTGGGCGGAAAAGCCCTTTTGGGGAAGCTGGAATTCAAAACCCAAAGATCAATCGGATAAGGACATGAAATAGAAAATCCATTGGCTGTCATTTTCAAATCTATTTCAAAAGGAAACCTTGTTTCCCACTCCTCGTCTGAACATAAAGAAACACAACAAGGTAGAATCATAGAAAGAAGAACAAGACAAACAAAAGCAAATAGAAAGAAAGCCAAAAGAGGCGGCAAAAGCTGAGAAAACACGCGTAATTTTCAAGCGGCTAAATAGTGGCAAAACATCTATACGCACCCGATGATTATCCAACCAAATCAACTAGCTTACATCATCTCTTTCACCGTCCCTTCCCCACGCCTTTTTGTTTTATTTCTCAAGTCAGTCCTCTTTACTGCTTTCTTTATTCTTCTCTCTCTTTTTTCCTTTATACACTCAATATGTCTCAAGCTGTGTAAGTTCCTCCCTATCCCGCCCTACACCCTATGCATATCATCATTAAACGCGTCCTTATCACTTTTACAGCGCTGATATCGGTCTCATTGGTTTGGCTGTCATGGTAAGTTATCGGCTTTCTCGGGAGCCGCTATCTAAAACAATCAGGCATTAACGCCATACACTAGGGCCAAAACCTTATCCTCAACATGAACGATAACGGTTTCGTCGTCTGCGCCTACAACCGCACCACTTCCAAAGTCGACCAGTTTTTGGAGAACGAGGCCAAGGGTAAGCTGAGCATAAATTAATAAGAAAAGACCGAGCTCCCGCGGGATACGTGTTCGGTGATGTTCTATTTGGTTTGATAGCAACTGACTCTCTCTCTGATGTATCATCAAGGTACCAACATTGTCGGTGCTCATTCCATCGAGGAGCTTTGTGCCAAGTTGAAGCGCCCCAGAAAGGTGATGTTGTTGGTTAAGGCCGGTTCTGCTGTCGATGCCTTCATTGACCAGCTCCTGCCCCACTTGGAGAAGGGTGATATCATCATTGATGGCGGTAACTCCCACTTCCCCGACTCTATCCGCCGTACCAAGGAACTTGAAGAAAAGGGTATCTTGTTTGTCGGTTCTGGTGTTTCCGGCGGTGAGGAAGGTGCTCGCTATGGTCCCTCCCTCATGCCCGGTGGTAACAACGCTGCCTGGGAGCACATCAAGCCCATCTTCCAGGCTATCGCCGCCAAGGCTCCCGATGGTGCTCCCTGCTGTGACTGGGTTGGTGAGACTGGCGCTGGCCACTATGTGAAGATGGTCCACAACGGCATTGGTAAGCAATCTATTTAATATTTCCCGGAAGCAACAAAAAGGAAATGATGGTATTAATCAAGCCAATCATATTTTATGGTTTTTGTAGAATATGGTGACATGCAGTTGATTTGTGAAGTGTATCAGATCATGAAGGAGGGTCTCGGACTCACCGCTGACGAGATGGCAGCTCAATTTGAGGAATGGAACAAGGGTGAGTTGGACTCGTATTTGATCGAGATCACCCGCGATATTCTCAAGTTCAAGGATACCGATGGTACTCCCATTGTTGAGAAGATCAGAGACACTGCTGGTCAGAAAGGTACTGGCAAGTGGACCGGTATTGATTCCCTTGACCGTGGTATTCCCGTTACTTTGATCGGCGAGGCCGTGTATGCTCGCTGCCTTTCCTCCCTCAAGGAAGAACGTACCCGTGCCTCCAAGATCCTTGCTGGCCCCACCGATGCCAAGTTTACTGGTGACAAGAAGGAATTCATCGCTCAGCTCGGCCAGGCTTT
Source organism: Apophysomyces variabilis (assembly GCA_002749535.1). Classification (NCBI taxonomy): domain Eukaryota; kingdom Fungi; phylum Mucoromycota; class Mucoromycetes; order Mucorales; family Mucoraceae; genus Apophysomyces; species Apophysomyces variabilis. The sequence goes on along the minus strand of MZZL01000394.1, from coordinate 39,028 downwards.
GTACGCCGCCAAGATTGTGTCCTATGCTCAAGGTTTCATGTTGATGCGCCAGGCTGCCAAGGACTACGACTGGCACTTGAACAATGCCGGTATTGCTTTGATGTGGCGTGGAGGATGTATCATCCGTTCTGCCTTCTTGGGCAAGATCAAGGATGCCTACACCAACAAGCCCGATCTTGAGAACTTGTTGTTCGATCCCTTCTTCCGTGATGCCACTGCCAAGGCCCAAACTGCCTGGAGAAATGTCGTTGCTCAGGCCGTCCTTTTGGGTATCCCCACCCCTGCCCTTTCTACCGCCTTGAACTTCTACGATGGCTACCGTAAGGAGAAGCTTCCCGCTAACCTTCTTCAGGCACAACGCGACTACTTTGGTGCCCACACCTACGAACTCTTGGATGCACCTGGCCAGTGGGTCCACACCAACTGGACTGGTCGTGGTGGTAACGTCTCGGCCTCCACCTACCAAGCTTAAACCTACTTTCTCTCCTTCCCCTTTTTTCTTACTTCATTCCATCCTCCCACGACACCTCTTTATATAAGAAGATGAAGGAAAAAAGAACGTAAAACACGCTTATTATGCACCACTTCTTGCATTTTATTGACTTTGTTACCAAATTGGAACGACTGAACAGTTGTTGTAATAAATCAATGTACACTTTCCCAAAAAAATTGATTCCGTCCCTGTGAAAAATCAATGCTTGCCTGATGTATTTTAAGAACGCCAGCGTTTTCTGTACCAATGCTTTTCTCAGATTAGAAGTGGATTTGAAGGTGTTTCTTTTGGGTTTTTCAATGAGTGTCTAATTTCTGTATGAAGATGCGAAAAGGAGCTAACTGTAGACGCCTATGGGTAGACATGATCCTATGGACTGCATCGTGGATGAAAAGCAACATACTCTAGAAGCAGTAAGTCCTTATACATAGTATTTACTTAAGGCAAATATGCTGGATAAACCTAGGAAAACATGTCGTAGACCTATTTTCAATGAGTAGCATAGGAAATGTTTGTTGGTTGTCACTGACAAAATGGTTTGCGTGCACCTCATCTTTTTATCTGCACGCCAAAAATTTCTGTTACACGCCAGAAAAAAGAAAACGGAAAAATCGGGTATTGCACCTTTTTTTTTTTCCCTTGTTCACGAATGCTGCTACATACCCTCGTCTTGCTGTTCAGCGTGGTGACTCTGGCAAAGTAAATGTGTAGAAAATTGGTCTGCCGTTTCCGTATATATAACAAATATATCTGCATCCCAGTGCTAGTCAGGCCGAACGTCGTTCTGTCGAGATGACTGGCGACATGCTCAGTGCCGTTCGTTCCGACCAGCAATGGTTTATCAAATTTTATGCTCCATGGTGTGGTCATTGTCAACGTCTTCAACCGATCTGGGAGCAGCTTGCCGAGACAGTGAGCGATAACGTCGCTATAGGCGAAGTGAACTGTGAAATCAGCCGAGGTAAACAGGGCATTAAAGAAAAAAGAAAAAAAAGGGGGGAAAGTAACTGACCGTATATATAAAATTCTGATCTATTTTTTTGGGGGAGGGGTTATTAGCCTTATGCACGGACTACAACGTCTCGGGTTTGCCAACACTTCGATTGTAATCAAGTCAATAATGCATTTTTTTTATTTGCCTGTTTGCTCATCCTCTCTGCATGAATAGTATGGCCCATGGATCCTCGTTTGACTATACGGGTGAACGATCCTTAGACGACATGTTGAGATATGTTCAGAAAATGACGAGGTTCGTTCATCAAGGAAAAAAAAAAGAATAGATCTATGGATTGCAACTTACACTCTGCTCTTTCTCTTTTATTTCTCATTAGGCCAGTAGTAGGAAAAGTAACCTATGACTCTCTAGCCCAATTGACAAACGAAAACCAAGTGAATCTGATCCATGTTTATGACGAAGACTCAAGTAGCTTGGTAGATAATGGAAACAAAAAGAAGCGTGGAAACGAGTCTAATACCCCGTATCTTCTGTTGTCAGGACGTGCTTAAAGAAGCTGCACCTCGATTTTTAGACCGCGTTCCTTTCTGGGTCACAAACGATCCAGAGGCAATTGCTCGAATTGGACTAGGGACCTTTGTTATGAAGGATGACCGATTCCTTCCTTATATTGGAGAAACATGGTCTACCGAGCATCTGGCGGGCTGGGTTCAGAAGGAAAGCTTTCCCTTAGTGAGCAGGGTCGAGCGGCAGAACTCCGCCAAGTTATTGCGAGCGGATCGTTTGGTGGTCTTGGGAATTTTCAAGGATGAGTCAAGTCATCAACCATTTCGCAGGACTGCCGAGTTTTGGCGAGATCATTCCAATGTCACGGCTTTGTTTGCTGAAATAGATGGTGTGGCCTACAATAACTATATCTATCGTACCTACGGGATCACGCAATCTCAGATGCCTGCCGTAGTGATTTTGGACCCAGCGGTAAAGAAAAGCAAGGAAGAAGATAAGCGTGTCTAGATCCTAACCCTTTGCTACTTATTTTCATAGAACAATCTCTACTTTGATCGTGACGCAGAAGGCAATCGATTTAGTTTAGAGCAAGCAGAGGTCATTGTACACGCGCTAGAAGATTCCATGGCTGGCCGTCTCGAAGGAGCTTCCACCTTACCCATAGGAAAAAACCAAGCGATGCAGCCGTTTGTTCTGTTTTTGCAGAAGCATTGGACTCCAGTGTTTATTGGGTTTACAGTAATTGTGAGTATCATGATCTGGTTACTCAGGAGTACGAGAGAAGATGGTCAACCAGCGCCATCTCCAGCTACACCAGCCACCGTTATATCGAAAAAGGAAGATTAGATAAAGATATATATTTTTGCAAAAGTATATATGATAAAGAAGGGAAAAGAAACCAAAAAAAAAAGGAAGAAAAGAGATCCCCAGGATAACGCGACTAAGTAAGCCAAAAGTAAAAAAAAAAAAAAA
>MZZL01000394.1:0-35966 GCA_002749535.1 Apophysomyces variabilis | reverse complement strand
AAGAAAACCCCATAACAACCCGAATAAGCAAGCCAAAAAAAAAAAAAAAAAAAAAATAGAAAGCAAAAAGCAAACCAGAAAAGGAAAAGCAAAGCTCCGAAAACAGCAAAAGAGTATATATATGTATATATAGGTGAGTGTATATATAGCAACTAGGCTTCCATCGCCATTTGTGTGGATGATTCTTTTGGTGTATCCGTTGTATCCGACAAGGGTGGAGAGGGCGTGGATCGGCGTTCGTTAGCCAAGGCATGGTTAGCTGGAGAAGTGGAGGGATAGTTACGTAGGGACGACACCGGATTTGCAGAGGATGAGGGAGGTGGAGAACGGATACGGCCGACGCTGGTATCAATGGGAGGCAGGATGGGTTTGGCGGATCTTGGTGAAGGAGACGAAGACGGCTCTTCTGGCTGCTGTGATGGCGGCTTGGGTAGACTGCGAGCTCTCTTGTTCTTTTCCATTTGTGTTTCCGATGGTGGTGGTCGGAAAGAGGGTGGAGTGGTTGTCAAAGGAGAACCTCGTTTGAGCTTGGCCTTCAATGCCTCCATGACTTTGTTATGAGATAATCGGTCTTGTTCATCACTTAACGAGCCTCGACCACGCTTACGACTTTCTATCGTGGGAGAGAGAGGTGTGGACGACTGTGGAGCCGGTGGCTGAAGGCGGTGAGGATGCTGGCTTCTTGAGACCGACCGATAGGATTGTGATGGTTGTGGTTGCTGCTGTTCTGGAGGACACAGTGGATGGGCAGAATGGGGATAAGCAACAGGAGATGCTGGTGGTTGATGATGGTGGTGAGCGGCGGGATAAGCCTCCACGTAAGCCGACGATGGTCCGTGATGGTGAGGATAATACGGATCAGAGCCTGTGATTCGTGCAAGGACTTGCTGTTGAACGGGTGCCAATCCATAATGACCGGCATAACTCGGCTTATTATGATTATTATGACTTTCTTGAGGATAGCGCGCCTTGGCTTGTTCTCGCATCAGTTCTAGATCCATTTGTTTTAGATAGATGCGCGCTTGTTCTGCCTTCAAGGTGTCTCCAGCAGCTTGTTTCTAAAGAGTCAAACATTTTTCCACTTTCAGTAATATTGCGGGAAGCGGGTATAGACATTTGATGGGGTTCTTCCTTTTTTTCTAAAATACCTTATCTTCTTCGGCCTTGGCCAGCAAGACATGTTTTAATAAGTCGGGATTGTCTTTGTAGGTCTCTAGGATTTCTTTAACCGAAATGTCTTGTTTGTTTGGAGGGGGAGAGGGGATCGGCCAGGTAAATGCAGAGGGTTGAGAGTGTGTCAATGGCGATCGTTGCCGTGGTGAATTGCTTGAGTTTGTCATGTGGAAGAAGACTTGGAAACGAAGAAGAAGAAAGAAAGAAAGAAAGAAAGGGAGAAAGGGGGGGAGAGAAGAACTATATGTTGTCTGTGTGTTCCTCTGAGGTGTTATGAAAGGTTAGTTTTGGGTAAAAAGTATGATGTATGTATGTTGGTTAGAATAGATAAATAAAAGAGGTAGAGATATAGAATGTGTGTGTGTGCGTATGTATATATTTAGTTTCAGCTCTCGGAAAAAGAAAGAGTAAAAAGGGGAAATGCAGAATATTTGCCTCTTCTCTATTTTTTTTTTACTTACTCCGGATGATTTTTAACTCATGTGAATCGGACATCATTAAGACATGATTTGGGCAAACATGCACACGCAATTTGTGGGTTCTGAAATGTGGACTAACTCTATTTTTAGTAACTCGTTTTTTTTAGTGAAATATAAAATAAAAAAAACCTTGTTATTGTCGATCCTGAGAGATTACTGGTACATGTTTGTGGTTTATAATAAAGGACAAAAAAGAAGATATATCATGAAAATAAAATTACTTATTAATAGGAAGCCTTGCTGGCAGCATGTTGGTCCACTTCATCATCCCTTTCTCTTGAAAGTTCTTCCAGAGACTTGCCCTTCGTTTCGGGAATTAAGAAGGATGAAAAGATACCAGTCAACATGAAGAAAGCAAAGAGTTGCAACAAGTGATTAATCCATGCATCCGAACCGCCAATATCTTTGAGTAGACCAAAACCAACTTGAGCAACGATGGAACCAACCTTGCCACTGGCAGCGGAAATGCCGTGGGCTGTAGAACGGTAACGGGTAGGGAACACTTCACCTGGAACGATGAAAGTAGTCGTATTGGGACCCTAAAAAGAACGAAGCAAAGGCAAAATGGCCGTGTTAGTAAAGAAAAAAACAGGATGCTTTTCTATGACTTACGAAGTTGAAGAAGATTTGTGTAAGTGTATACAAGACAATGAAGAGAGCGGTAGATACATTGAGAATGGCATGGTAACCGAAACCAAGGATGACAAAGAAAATGGTCAGCATGATGAAACCCATAATTTGAATGGTCTTGCGACCAAGTTTGTCAATAGTAAAAACAGAGATCCAGTATCCCGGTACTGATCCGAGCAGGTTGATGATAATGTTACCAACACATGTTCGGAAAACAGCTCTGCAAAAAGTTAAAAAATTTCAAGATGAGATGGATTAGAAACCATAGAAATCATAGAAATAGATAACTCACGTGTATGGGTCGCTGCCACCAGCGAAGCCAATGTTCTTCAAGATAATAGAGTTATTCAAACCAAGACCGTACCACGCAACATCAAGTGCGAACCACGAATAGGCCGTGCCCAGCAAGACTTTGCCATTTTTCCATTGGCCAAAGTAGCGACAGAAATCGGCCCATGAAGCTTTGGGTGAGGCTTCGGTTCTGGCCACAGCAATATTGTCGGTATAATCACCGGCACTGGCACCATGTTCAATGAATGCCTTGGCATCACTGATACCTTTCTCAAGCTTCTGCTCGACATCCATGGTGAAACGGGGCGTTTCAGGAATGGTGAGACGATAGTAAAGAGCAAGCATGCCTGGAACAGCACCGATACCAATGACAAGACGCCAGACATAGTCCAGATAGGCAGGGTCAGAGTGGATAGCACTTTGGAAAGCAGCGGTACAGACCAGACCAACGATACCAGCAGAGACCTGGCCGATACCTTGCATGGCGAAAACGGCAGCCATCATTGCACCACGACGCTTGGTGGTAGCGAATTCGGCTGTAATCACGGACGAGAGAGGATAGTCACCGCCGATACCAATACCAACGATAATTCTCCAGAAAGTGATGGCGCCCCAGAACGAAACAGCCTTGCCATTGCCGGCCAGTGACTGGCCAATGGTACCAATAATGATGATCATCAATTCAACACCGTACATACGCTTACGACCAACACGGTCTGCCAACCAGCCAAACAGCAACTGGCCAATGACTGTGCCTACCGAGCAGGACACTTTGATAGCCAGATCGACGTTATATGGCGTCTTGTTGCCGGATTCTGCCCAGTAAACGTAACCAATCATAGTCGACACCAAGTTGATAGCAAAGATGTCGTAAGCATCAGTAAAGAAACCAATACCGGAGACGATGCACGCGCGAATATGGAACCAGCCAAACTTAGCGTTATCAATCTAGGATAAAGCAAGAAGAAACGATATGTTAACGTTGATGTGATCCTTCTTTGGAGCCTTTGTATAACGCGAAAAGTTGCTTTTCCCCTTTGTCCTACCTCTTCCAAGGCCAACCGACGACGTTCGATCGCGTCTAATTCATAAGGACTATTTCCTGGAAGACCTCCAGGTGCTGGAAGGTCATTTTCAGATTTAGACATCAGAGTTCACTTTTTCTTTTAGGATCGTTATCAAAGAGGATTTCCGATTAAAAGAGAAGACGAAAAGAGTGAAGAAAAAAAGATAGGATGAGTAAAAGTCTACCGAAGCCCTTTTCTAATTAACTAAATAGAGGGAATTTATACTCTTTGTTGTTTGGCTATGCTAACAGTAAATCTTTGCCTATCATTGACAACATGTGGATGGCTTTGTTTAGTTGATTTATCAAAAGAACAGGACAGAGTTTCTTTTGTGTACCGAGCTTAGATTTCTTTGTGACCGAACACACAGGCCAATCGATCCCCGTCATTTTGTCCACGCTGGTTTTCCTTGAGCTGTGGCATACACTTGCAATCCAATCAACAACCAATGAGTGGCCACCGACTTTTCTTTCTTCCTTATATGATTATTCCAAAATAGTTAAAATGCCTCCACAAAAGGAGCAAAAGAAAGACTCCAAGAGTCTTAGACTCGAGATCACCTTTGTTTTACTCACGTGGTGTGAGGTGATGCGTTCCTTGGACAAACCATTAGGATTATTTGACATTCGACTGAAGAGTAACCAGATCATCATGTAGAAATAACAACACCCCATTTTCCCAAGTATATCAATAAGGCTGATGATTATTATGTACAAAGCAAAGTTGGTTCTTTATTTATTGTTCCTCTTGCTTTTCATTTTGCTACATTAACTATTTAGTTTCTCTTGCTTATGTACGAGCAGCGACGATAGTGCTGAATTCAGGTTTCAATGAGGCACCACCGACAAGGAAACCATCGATATTTTCCTTTTTAGCTAAATTCAAAGTCAGCATCGAAGTGTGCCATGTCTTCTTTTTTCCTTTTTTCGTGTTTAAACAACTTACCCAATTCGACAGCGTTGCTACCGGTGACAGATCCGCCATAGATGATACGGACTTGCTCGGCAACTTCCTTGGACACATTATCAGTCAACCACTGACGAAGATTGGCATGGACTTCCTCAGCTTGTTCAGGGGTAGCCACCTTGCCAGTGCCACTGTAAATACGTTTTCACAAGTTAATATTCTCTCAGCTCTCAATCCTTATCCAAACAGCATATATAGGTATAGGTATGGACCGAAAGGTACTTACATAGCCCACACGGGTTCGTAGGCAACGACAACATTGGTCCAGTCCTGGATCTTATCAGCAATTCCCTTCAGTTGTCTGGTCACAACTTCAGTAGTCTTGTTGGCCTCACGCTCCTCAAGCTTCTCGCCAATGCAAGCGATCACTTTGACACCAGCCTTCAAGGCATGAGCAGTCTTGTCACCAACAAACTTTTTTTTGTATACCATATCATATCAGTCATTGCTATTTTCTTATTGAAATCACATCATATCACGTTACCTCGTCGGATTCTTTGAAATATTCACGACGCTCAGAGTGACCGAGAATTACCCAGTCGATTTCAAGGTCCTTCAGTTGCTCAGGGCTGGTGATCAGGGAAAAGATAAGGATGAATTAAAAAGAGGAACCATGACCCCAACGCGTTTTGCCGCAATGCTTCTATGTTTACCTGATTTCACCAGTGTAAGCACCGCTGGGCTTGACATAAGAGTTTTGGGCGGCAACGCCAATTTCCTTCTTCAAGGCCTGACGGACGCGGTCCACGTAAATGGCGGGCGGGGCCACAACGACCTCTGTTATCTTGATTTAATATCTTTGATACGCAAGCCCATTTTAACCCAGATTTTCCCAACACTTACCGGTGTTTGAGGGCACGTTGATGCCGTTGAGGCTCTCGACAAGGGTCTTAACCTGAGCGACCGAGCCGTTCATCTTCCAATTACCGCCAACGAAGAATTTGCGAACCATCTTGGACTACATAATGGAGTGTATGAGCATTCGGTACACAGCCTCATTCTACACGAGACATAAAAAACAAAAAGGAGAGCACAGATACATTACTGTTTGTGTTATAAAAAGTTGAATAGAGAGAAACTGAAGAAGAAGACGGGTTTGCGTGTGGGAGCCCAAGCGCGGGCATGAAAGGATCGGTGTATGAAAAATAGTCACAACCTGAAGTGAAGAATCGCGTATTGATTTTTCGGGCGGAGGTAAGATGGAATGGAACGGAGCCCTGTCCTAGCAAAACATGGGAACTAGCCCATGTTGAACCCTTCATATACCGGTAATATCCTGCTTCTTTCACATGGGATTCAACTATTGTCCTCGCTTCAAGCGGTTTTAACTGGCTGGATCCAAATCGCTCATTCCGGATCACTCCCCTGTTTCCCCCTACTGAACCATCCATAGATCCCAAACCCAACCTCTTGCTCTCGCACACCCTTCTATTTTCTCTACCTACTAAACATTACCTATTTCTCCCTTGAATAAGAAAAGCAACAAATCGTTTTCGTAACGAAATGATCGAGAGATAACAGCATGACACGCGTCGTGAACTGAAAATACCCTCCATGGCCTAGCAACGATCACAACCATAGAACGGTTGGAGACATACACCATCACCTAGTTCCGTGTTACAAAGCATCGGAGAAGGAAACAGAGACAGATACCCATTCAACTGCACCCTGCCAACCTGACGAGTGGATGACACGTTAAAACAGGACTCAACTTCATCTTCCTTGAGAACAGTAACAGATACAAAAGCGCTTTTTGACGCGTAGAAAACGAACAGCAAGGAGTAAATCAGCAGCTCTCGTTTCTAGCAGGCGGTCCTATGGTCTCCGTTTCTAAATAAAGATTGCTGAGACGTAGCTATTTGGACACTGTTGGGATTTTGCTCAATTCCATATAACCTTTCCATGGGAATATGGGAACGAACAATTGTACAATGCCTGTTAGCCTGCGTTTTAGCCTCCAGCACAGGATCCGTAACAATCCTTCTTAAAGCGTATCATTTAGGCGTCTCTTGTTTTTCTGTATCCCTTCGATGTCATGAATTGGGGATGCACTATATCAATAATCGCGGTTTCTTATTGTTAAACGCAACGCCTGTCTTTGACAACGATATCATAAACTTGTTCCCGTTAAACTTTCTTCATGACCGCTGCTACCCGCTTTTTGCTTGGACATTTTCTTTTTCTTAGCTCTGTTCCTGTGCAATTGTGCATTGATACCGTTTCTTCTGCTTAACATAAACTAGCTCCATCCTGCAGGGATGACCAGTGATTGATGCAGCCGAGACGCTTTTTTACCCAGGCCCTATAATCATTGTCAATTTTGCGATGTCATCGGCTTGGTTCACCGTAGGATGGCAACCATTGTCTCTAGACGGAATAAATGTGGCCTGGATGGCGATACGATGTATGTCACTAGCTCTTTGTGTCACCTGTCAAGTTTTAACAGCACCATGCTTTGGGAAATCGCGTCAATGCTTTGGGCGTTCTCATAATATGCGTCGCCACTTTCCAGCGTATCTGTCGGGATGAAATCAATGGCAGATAAGGAATGTATCAACGTATTATTCGATTGGCTTGCCTTGACAAATCTTACGTGCACCGTACAAGCAAGCAGGGGATGTTCTAGTAGCATTGACGCTACTAATCATATACATGCTCGGTTCTGTTTTACTGGTCAGTTGGGATCTTTCATTAAATACAAAATTGACCTATGGTAACGGTAAACTTGGATTAAATAAGCAAGGAGGAGGTCATGTCAAAACATCACAATGGCTTTGTTGGGGCAAAGGAGAAGTGTAGCATCCTTGAAGCTTATTACGAACAACAAGGAGTCACAAATGTTGGGGTCGTCAGCCAAAAAAACAGGTATCAGTTGAAGGTTATCAAACCTGGTAAACTGTCTAGAGGACCACGATCGGCCATCGTGTTTTTGCTGGAATATAGTTCTCTTCCTCTTTTTGACTGCAATAATAAAACTTAATGATACATTCTATGACATTCTATTTGGATTCTAAATTCTCTTCGTTTTTTAATGTCCTCAATTGACAAGGCGGCAGATTTTGTAGACTCGTTCTTGGTTGTAATATGCAACATCACTCTCCAGATCGATTGAAACCGGACCATAGTTTGGAAAATGGGTATCACGGATCTATCAAACAAAATTTAGAATATAATCGTTTGCCTCGCACGAAAACGAAAAACACAATATTATATAGATCCCATCTAAGCGAAGAATTGCCTGAATATGATTTTTTCCAATGCTCAAGGCATCTTCAAGATATTGTTGATTTGGCTTGTCAAAAGGTATTAGGAATTGTCCCGCAACAATCATCCATGTTATAGGCATTGTGGAAAGAAAAAAGAAGAAAGAGTAATCATATCTTTATGATTTATAAATTATATATTGTGAGGTGAATTGACCCCAGGTTTCCTTTTTCGACGAAGGCTCTTGGTACTGATTGGTGCTATAGTTCATCAACCATCAAAATAGGATCTTTGTCGCATGTTGCTAACGGGTATCATTATCGTCTTCAAATCGGGTAAATGGAGAGACCGAGGTTCCCGTTAAGTTGTTTGCTTCGTCCCTTCGGGCCCACGGAAAGCTTGTCCTAATAAAAGGATTGGGCGAAGGAGATCTCGAACGAACGGTGTCAGCAATAGGTCCTGGCATTTGTCGTACAGCTGATGGATTAGGCACTCGACCAATAACACGTCTTCCTCCCGATGTTGCACCAACTTGCTGGTGCCGAAGTGGCTGTTGATCGACCCTGTCGGCTGGCATAGGCGTTTCTACAGAAGAAACTGCCTTGCTAAACAATCCGCCGAACTTTTGTTTCATCGTTTCCCCAAACGATATCAAACTAATTTTCATGTCTGGTTCACCATCATCATCATCATCACTGGCCATTGATGGCGCACTTCGAGCAGAATTGGGTGTTGTCCTTCCTGATAGGATTTCATCTATACGACGATCACGTTCTCGACGAAGTGTGGAGGGTAAAGAAGTAGGTCTAACCCTTGGACTGGGAGTAACAGAACCACTTGAACTCTCAGGAGACTCCGGCCGCCTATATTTCGATGTGTATGCCTTTTTCGTACCCATTGATTAATGTCCTACATCAAATCATTTAAGTTTTTCTTACTCCGAGTGCATTTCTCGCACGGTTCATGAGGCTACTCTGCAGCCCAATTTCGGAATGCAAACTCCGTTCGGTTATGCTCCTTTCTAGAAAAATTCTAGGTTGAAACATGTCTACACCACAAACTTAAATAATACCTTCAGCTATTAAGGCCTTGCCATCTTCTATATCTGAATCAAGTACAATACGACCACGTCCACGAGAGCCTTCAATATCTTCAGCTCCTTCTCTATCATCATCTTCAAAGTTTTTGACGCCACAGAGGCCCAGACACCGCCCTCGCATATTTAATAGTTCCACAGCGGCTGGCAAAAGGATGACAACAGGAAACCAATCCGTAAACGTACCAAGGAATGGGACCAGATCGGCCAGTCCCATAAACTATTCATAGAATTAATCGCAGCATAGGAAAATTCTTCACAATTTACCTCGCTGAAAACGGAAAAGTGCTCCGTAGATGGTTGTCCTTGTCCGCCAGGCTGGTTTTCCACGTGGGCATAATTAGATGCCAAGTTGATGTAATTATAGCACAGCGGAGCCCTGTGCTGCTATGGTTAATATTAAGTTTGACCGACATAGACAACGTACATCATCTTGCACATGTATCCAGTAAACCATAATAAACTATTGGCATCGGTATGATGGTTTGGAATCAGGAGGTAAAGGTTGAAGAATCGGATCTTGAAAAGGGAAGAATACACACAAAGACACATGTACATCAGGGTGAAGAACGACAGAAGCTAATCCGAAAATCACAGTAAGTACCAAGGTCAACTCTGTAGCTGATGTTCAAACCTGCACAGCAGCGTAGTTGTTATCACACGCTCGCAAGGCAAGAGCAACAATGGATATAACAGGCTTTTCGACATTAAATGTCAGCTCAGACCAAAGGATGCACAAACTCGCTGCTAGAAATACAATGGCCGCACCTCGGTATGCAATTGACCGCAGCCGTATAACCCACCACCATTCTATTGAAGTTAGACAACAAACATAATTTTTGAGGTATGTTAGTTCTCTTACCCAGCCTCGCTTTGATTTCTGTCCAGGTAGAAGATGCTTCCACCTTTCGAACATTCGAGCGAAAGCGGCTTTACAGATATGGTTAACCCCACTAGGATATTCATAGATAAATGATCTTACTAACCAATCGGGATTCTCTCGATTGCTGATAACGTCTTGAAGATAAAACGCTTCAGCCAATAGGTTGTTCCACAATCTATCATAGATCATTAACCAAGAGATAAGCGACAATCACTGAACATACGCCAATCTTCGGTCTCTTATTCTAACAGCCAATATCATCTCCTTATTGAGCTTAACAAGATATTCTTCCGTTACAGTTCTTGGAACGGTAACACTGCTGTCTCTGACACTGTACTCGGGCTGTAGAACGAACGGAAATCTTTTTACAGTTTGATCCACCAGTTCCCGGATATATGGGTCTCTTCGAGATGTTTGATGCGCAAGTGTATTCATCACCTAGCCAGTTAAGTACCCACAGGTTGTATAACGATATTATCTCACCTTTGCCAATTCTTTAAATTCTAACTCGCTGTCAATACATTCTTCTTTCACTCGTGATGCTTTGGAATAAAGCTGGTATAACTGGCGTTTTGCATTTCCAGAGAACCATAGTTTTCGAGGACCATCAACCAGTCCATAGCCCATAAACACAATAACTAAAAACAGACCCCAGCTATTGGCCATTGCCATCACGAAATCTTGGATTCTCGGTCTGTCCACGTATAAGTTATTGATTCCTGATTCTGGGTTTTTTCCCTTCCGTTTACCTGGTGTACCCGTTGCCAAATATGAGATACATTAACCCAAAAAATCCAACCACAACATAAATAAGGTAAAAGCGGACATTGACATGAAATGCTGATTTAATGCGTTTCATTAACGTGAAGTCCCCAGTATTGATGTAAGCCTGCATCATTGGTATAATAGCCCTAAGGTTATGTTTATGTTAAGTAACCATGAAAAAAAACATCCATCTGCATTATTTTTCTTACCAGGTTAGGCAAAAGGATGTCCAATAAATGGTCCGCCAGGCCACATGCAAGAATGACCTTGAGACATAAGTAAAGGGTATCTTGCATTCTCCTTGACATTTCCGCTCGTACATTGTCTGTAGGATTCAAACCGAATGAGTTGCGGAATGAAACCATAAGAGAGTTTACCGAGGCCAAATCAAGCGGTAAGAGAACTACGATCCACATTGGAAAGAACCAACCAATCATGCACACGGTGGTAACATACCAAGGTTGCTTTCGAATGTTACCATAGTGTGAAACTGTGCAAACCACGACGAAAGCAACAGCCACAGTGACAAGGACTAACGGGAGCCAACTGCTGTGGGGGGAATTGGGTTCACTGTCCATTAGCTAAGGAGATGTACAGTACATAAAAGACAAACAGCGTAATTTTCCATATCAAGCCCATCGGACTTTGAGAATTCCCAATGATTTATTAAGCATTATCGCATTATTTCGTTTTTCTGCACTGTTTTTCCCCATGTCGACTACAGAAATCTCGGTACCCGCCACCATGCAAGCTCTCCAGCTTGCTTCGTATGGTCCGGCTCAAACTTCGCTTAAATATGTACAAGTGGATACGCCAAAAATAACTGAACCGACGGACGTCTTAGTTAAGATCAAAGCAGTGGGAGTAAACCCAGTAGAAGGCAAGCTCCGGGCAGGGAATCTCTGGGTAGCCTCGTTAAACCTGCCCATTATTCTCGGTGCAGACTTTGCTGGGGTTGTTGTCCAACGAGGTGAGAAGGTTTCTAATCTGGTCGTCGGCGACGAGGTCTATGGTTCCATTCGAGTACCTTTCAACCGTGGAGGCACTTACGCAGAGTACGCCGTGGTTTCCACAACCAAGGATGCTATTGCCAAAAAACCTGAACATATGTCTTTCGAAGAAGCCGCTGCCGTGGGAATCGCTGCATTAACCGCCTTTGAAGGCGTCATCAAACAAGGCAAGTTATCAACCGACCATCCGGGCAAGTTATTGGTCGCTGGTGCTTCGGGTGGTGTTGGTTCGTATGCAGTCCAAATAGGCAAAGCCGTTGGTGCCTCTGTGGTCGGTATTTGCAGCGGCAAGAACAAAGAATTTGTCAGCAGTATTGGTGCAGATCGCGTGGTAAATTATCAGTCGAAAGAAGAGATGGAAGCACTTGCACAAGAAAAGGGAACGTATGACGTTATCTTTGATTGTGTTGGTGGTGACGAATATTTCAATCAGCTGTCGCCACTTCTACAATCGACGGGCGTTTACTGTTCGGCTGTTGGCCCAGTCCAACATCTTGGAGCTGCAAAATTAAGCATTAGGGATCTTCTGACGCTTGGCGGTAAAGTTGGTTTCCGCACATTGTTCGGCCGTCAAAAGTATAATGTCATTGTTTCACTCCCACGCAAGGATTTCGAACCAAAGCTTCACCCGCTCTTTGCTAATAAGTCCGTTCGGAGCGCAATTCTCGATGGCCATATTTTTGATCTAAAAGATGGCGCCAAAGCACATGAACTTCTAGAAACACATCGTACTGTTGGCAAAATTGTTCTTCGTGTGTAAATTCCTGTAATGATACGTCGTGCTTTCTTGTTACTATATCATCGCATAATAAAGCTATATGATAGTCGACTTTGCTTTGAATTACAACTGTCGAACAATTCTGATGAAGTTGTTTCCTGTACTGCCACACCTGGTTTATCGATGACGTTTTGTAGGAGTATATGAGAATGAGATATGCGCCGTAAAAATTGACTATTGAAGTGCTCCTAAGTTTAGGAGCAAAATTGATTCCCTAGGATATAGAATACGATTAACAAGTAGAAACTCGACACGAATACCAAAGAGATACTTTAATAGTAGTGAGACAAACCATCTATCCTAATTATCCGTTAGAGCCATGGATAACCATCTTATTCGGCACTTGAAAAATAACTATGGACTAGAAATTGCCGTACTACGTGCAGTAACAGGATGTAGTGCACTGACAGCCATATATTTGTAGCGACATGTCTTTCTCGATTGTAAGCAACACAACCATTCAGGTTTGGTAAAGTAGGTCAGCAGGTAGTATTTGCTGGATGGAGATTTTTATTTAAAATCATGATAAGATGGTAATAGTCCTTTGATCTTACGTGGTAAACTCGCTTTGGTTACCAACATACGTAATTCTTTGTGATGCTTTTGAATATATTCAGGGTTGAGGTTTTCTTGTTGTCCGATTCGTACTATGCATCAAGATGGAAGATGCACGTCAATCACGATCCTGAGTCTGATTGATACCACTCATCTGCAGAAGAAGCGGACATTATTTTTGTTCAGTACATCCGTCTCTATAGGTTACATTGTTAAACCATTCACTACTACGGAAAAGCATGTACATAAGATATCTAGTACACCTGTAAACGATCTTTATATTTCTCGTCTCGGAAATGAACCGAGTCTCTATAAAATTTACGCAAAATCTTTCAGTATGTGAACCATGTCCAAAGTACCTTCGAATGCGATCAAATACTCGCGGTCTTATGGAGATATATTTGCATCTTCTGAGAAGAATTTATGGAGGTTCACTCCCTTTGACGACCCCACTCCGCGTCTTAGTCTTTTTTATGGTAGTGTATTTGCACGTATGATTCCGCAAGAAGCTTGAAAATATGGCCATCAGTTCTTCGGATTTTAGCAGGAAGGCGAGTGACTGGCTGAAATCTGACATTTCTATCTGGCATCAATCACCGCACGGGGCAATTTTTCAAATGCCCTGCCTTCGATAATGACAGTTGAAGACAACATACATGTAGACAACGACGACGATGTTGTGTATGTAGCTCCGGAGCCCATTGAGAATACAATGAATGACGGGGATTCTTCCCGTCTTCTCAAGTACCTTGATCCCGAATTTCTGGATGCTACACCTGATAAACTGGCTAAGCCGGGAACGCAATTCCTTGATGAACAGAAAGAAAAGCTCGAAGTGGACGAAGAAGAAGAGGACCTTCCGGCATTGGAAGAAGGACCGAAAATGATGGATCCGAGAGAATACCAGTATGAGCTGTTTCAGAAGGCCGTGGAAGAAAACGTGATCGCCGTACTTGACACCGGCAGTGGAAAGACACTCATTGCAGTTATGCTTATCAAACACATAGCTGCCAAAGAAAGAGAAGAACGATTGCATCGTCGAAAAGTGAGTATTCTTATAGTACTTCGATTAACTAAACTGACTCGGGGAAACTGCAGGCCAAACTTTCATTCTTCTTAGTGGATAGAGTGCCGCTTGTCTTCCAACAAGCCAGCGTGATCAAAGCTAATTGTGATGTGGTGCTTGAACACATGTGTGGTGATATGGGTGTTGATACGTGGTCAGAAAAGAAATGGCGTCTTATTTTTGAAGAAAGTGATGTGTGTGTCATGACAGCCCAAATCCTTCTTGACACTCTGCGTCATGGTTTTATTAGCATGGATTGTGTTAGTATTTCGTCCTTGAGAGTAAACATTTCATTAACCGAGCTTCAAGATCAATCTCCTCATTTTTGATGAAGCCCACCATGCCAGAAAGAACCACCCTTATAATTTGATTATGCGCGAATTTTATGACCGATGTCCTCACGGAGACAGACCGAAAATATTTGGAATGACAGCCTCACCAATGAACTCCAAGACTGGCGTGGAATATAGTGCAGGGTATAGAAAACCAGGGGAAGGGTTCTTTTGACACATTTGTTGACACCTCAATAGACAGTTAGAACGGAATTTAGACTGCAAGATCTATACGGCAACAGTCTCAATGGCTGATCTGAATGCGGTTGTGATCCGGCCTCGAGAAATTGTTTTACCATTTAAAGCATCGCCTGGATATGAACAGACAAAGATTGGGCGCGCTATCAGTGAGAAGCTGCGAGGCATAGAGCGCATGCAGAGAAGTTTCCAGGTGACGGAGCATATGTTACAGCATCTGGGACCTTGGTGCTGTGACAGATTATGGAGACATTTGTTAGATGAGATGGAAGGCAGACTTCAGATCGCAACTAAAGGAAGGAACCAAGAGGAGTTGCTGCTAGACGATCAAGCATTAAGCGAAGCGTGCGAAGTGGCGAGGAGTGCAGCACCGGACAATCCCAATTTCTTGGACCCTAAACTGTTCACGCCCAAAGTGACTATACTGTTGCGTAGCTTAAAGATTTATGCCGAGCAACACGAAAAGTTCTGTGGAATTATATTCGTGGAACGCAGACACACGGCTATTGTGCTCAGCATGCTAATCAAAACCTGCGAGGCACTAAAAAATATAAAACCTGGTACTTTGATTGGACATGGATCAACAGACGAAGGTGATGTCCAGATGCTGTTCCGGGAACAAAATCGAACCATCAAGGCATTTCGGGAAGGTTCTATTAACTTACTTATTGCGACTAATGTTGCAGAAGAAGGGTTGGATATTCAACCATGCAACGTTGTTATCCGGTATATGTTAGGTTCACGCTAACAAGTCCTTTAACACTGATTGTAGATTTGACCCATTCACTACGCTGATAGGCTATATACAATCGCGTGGGCGAGCGCGTCAAAAAGATTCAACGTATATTGTATTAATGGATGAAAGCGATATCAAAAGAAGAAACTTACTGGCCGAGTTCAAGGATCTCGAGGAAGATATGAAAGAATACTGTAGATCGTTACCAGCTGAGCGAAATCTAGCCAAACGGCATGCATCCAATTTCTTGGATGACACAGCATCCGGTTCTTATGATTCTGATGAGGAAGATGATGATTATTGCGAAAAGATATACGTGGTTCTCAAGACTAATGCCACGATTACCAAACAGTCGGCCGTCCCGTTGATTCATCGCTATTGCAATTCACTTCCATCCGACAGCTTCTGTGTCCTTCAACCTACGTTTGAAATAACCCAATCAGCTGAAGGTTTTCAATGTATACTGCGGTTGCCGAGCAACGCTGCTATACCTGAGGTCACATCGGAAGCAGCCAAATCAAAAACGCAAGCAAAATATCTGGCAGCATTAGAAGCTTGCATTCAGCTACACAAACTGGGTTCATTCAATGACCATTTACTGCCTAACAATCCCAGGAGGGAGATGCTAGGTGAAATGGAACCGCAATACGATGAAAATGGCATGATCATTGGTAGTAGACGACGACGCGGCATATATGAGAAGAGGACACCCCGATTTTGGGAGAAAGTGGAGGAAACGGAGGAAGAGTTGGAAAAAGGAGAGACGCAGACTGAAACAGCTGATCCCACCGTATCAATGGAAAATGAACAGATAGGGAATTCTTTATCAACTGGCTTAACAAAAGAAACAGCAATTGTTAACGGAGTGAGACATGAGCCACCCATTGGTACAGAGGCAGGTATAAACGATAGTTTGGAAGATATTGGGCAAGTGGAAGGGACAGAAGCCATCCAGTTTCAGAAATCAAGCACAAAACCACTGCAGAAAGGATTGGACTCAGTTTGTTTAATGAATGAAGCAGAGAGTATTCCGGCCAACAATACCACGACGGATTGGGAAAACGGACCATTTCACGTATGGATGACAACGATCGAGATTGATCTCCATGACATCGACTATGCTCCCATACGCCGTTTGAGCTTTTTCACTTGGAAACAGTTCCCAATGGTACCACAATTTAATCTCTATAATCGCGGTGTACCATTCCAAGTGAGGATACAATCTCTTCCATACAGCTTTGAGTTTGACAACGAAACCATCAATTTACTGGCAGCCTTCAATCTGAAGCTTTTCTCGACAATTACGAACAAGAATTTTTCTTGTGCATTGATCGACTTTCCTTATTTTTTGGTTCCTATGAAGACCTACAATAGTGCTCCGAACGCGACCTTAGACTCAAATGAAGCATGCCTTGCCGCAATAGACTGGGATGAAATGCGGCGGGCCACGGAAAATGATCTAGTACCGTTAGATATGGATGCCTTAGATCTCAATGATGTGATTTTGATTGACCATGCAGACAATAGTCGTCGATACTTCGTGCGAGAATTATGCCATGAGTTGCATCCAAATTCTCCTATACCCCCGGATATGAAGATTCGTGAAACTGGCTATAAAAGTTTCGCTGCGTATTATTATGAGAAATACGAACTGCAAGTAACAAATCCCAACCAGCCAATGGCGCGAGTACATAAAGTCAACAAGGTGATGAATTACCTACAGCCGCTCTCGAATATGACAGCGAAAGAGAAGGAGTCAACCGCTAGTTTCTTGATTCCTGAATTTTGTCGTGCGTTTTCGGTCAAGGCCAGTGTTCTGCAGTCAGCACGCCTGATACCCTCCATTATGACCCGTATAGACTCTTTTCTTCTAGTGCAAGAAGCTAAAGTACGGTACGATATACCTGTCGATGATACATATATGTTAGAAGCCTACACCACACCATCAGCTAGCATGGAAAATAACTATGAACGACTGGAAACACTAGGAGGTAAATACAATCGTTAGCTCGCTTCATGCTTGCTTACTATTGGTTCTACGTTCAGATTCGCTTCTCAAATTCATTGCAACCATTCGGCTGTATATAAATTTCCCATTCTCCAACGAGGGCGAGCTTCATTGCTTGCGTATCCGTGTTATTTGTAACCGTGCGCTTTATAGAGCTGCAAAAAGATTGAAGCTGTATCGATATGTTACTAGCCATGCCTTTAATCGACGTTATTGGCGGCCTCACCATTTCGTCGCCAATACGGACACAGAAGATACACTGAAAGAGACGAAAACACATATGCTATCCGACAAGACGTTAGCAGATATTGTCGAAGCTTCGCTTGGAGCGGCTTATCTCAGCTCAGGCCTTGAAGGTGGTTTAAAATGCGCTATAGAAATGCAGATCCCATTCGATGAAATTCAGCAATGGTCAGATTTTCTACCAGCCTATTTAGCATCGAAAGACAAAGTTCCACCACGAGCCGAGATTCAAGCTTTACGATCGATCAACGCCCGTCGTATTGAAGAAATTACAGGATACGAATTCAAGAAGCCGTTGCTGATTGTCGAAGCGTTGACGCATGCCAGTCTGCCCAACTCAACTGCACCTTGTTATCAGCGACTGGAGTTTTTGGGCGATGCTATTCTTGATTTCCTGGTGATTCGATACCTATTCGCCAAATACCCCGAGGGTGATCCGGGCTTAATCACAGATTTGAAGGATTCATGTGTCAACAACCATGTCCTTGGCATTATCTGCATTGAAGCATCTCTGCATACTCAAATTATCCATTACTCCAGCAGGCTTGTGCGAGCCATTGAGGCGTTCGTATGCGAGGTCCAAGATATGAAGGATAATAACGAGGCTGTTGGAGAATATTGGACAGATTTAAGCGTACCGAAAGTACTCTCTGATGTGGTCGAAAGTATGTTGGGCGCGGTATTTGTTGATGCCGGGTTTGATCTCGAACCAGTGGAGGCCGTCTTCAAGAAATGGATTCAGCCCATCCTCGACGCTCATGTTACACCTGAATTGATAAAAATACATCCTCTCCGGAAATTTACTACCGACCTCCAGCGTTTCGGTTGCGAGAGTTTTATGCTACGGTAATTAGAGATTAACGACTTATAAAGCAATGGTCTAATCCAAATACAACCCTCATAGGAACCATACAACATTAGGCACCGGTCCAGAAAGTCAGAAATGTGTTATCTTCTTGCATGATAAACCCTTGGCCTGCGGTGCGGCTGACAATGTGAAAGCTGCGCGTAGAGTAGCTGCTGCGAAAGCAAATCTTCGTCTGGAAGAAGAGCCAGGGCTTCTAGAACAAATATGTAACTGCAGCATTCGAGCAAGGAAACGGGAATTAGAGGAAGAGGATGAGTAAAATGCAAATATATAAATATACATATATATCTAAAATAAAAAGAACAATGGATGGCAACTGCCAGCTATGTCGTTCTTTTTTTTGGTTTATTTTAGTGGTTTTTGGTAGTTGTTTACATGGTGTACTGATATAAGCAAATTGTAAGCGTATCTCTTTGACGTCTACTGACATGGATCGTTACTGGAGAAGGAAAAGCTACCAAGGTAACGTTGCCAAGATATATCTGTAACGAAAGGATGGTATTCCTATGCAGATAAAAATGCACAATATAGGGCATCCTCTTTGGCTTAGACATACTGTGTAGTATGCAAAGTTTTTCTGAATTTGAGCTAGGCTAAAAACGAAGTTGACATCTATCAACATCCATGTAGGCACACGTGTTACTTATCATACATTTTTGGATGCAGCTCATCGTGGTTGCTTTGATACTCCTTAAATACTGCATGTAGAATTACTTTCTTTATTTCTCTTGTTGAAGAGTATCCTCGAAATATCATATGTCTGACCGGCTGCGAGATAGAATGGATAATGAGGACGAACAAAGAAACTCAGGTTTAACTGTGTCTAATTCGTACAACAGCATAACCACCAATGACCTACAATGTTACCACTCAGCCAGACAATCGTGCTACACACCTAGTATTTCCTCACAGTTGTCAGCAAGCGAGGGGGACCTTGTCGATATCGTGGAATATACACAACCAATAACAAAGTCTAGCTCCTCCATGGGATCCGGATACGATGATCTTTCTGTGTCTGAAACGCAGGAATCACCAGCAACACCTACGCCATTACCACGATTGCAACTGCTTATTATTGGCATCATGTTGTTCAGCGAACCACTTACTTCTACTATTTTGCTTCCTTTTATTTATTACATGGTAAAAAGACAAAGTCCATTTATGATAATCCACTCGAGTTCTTTTGTAACCTGGACTATCCCTTTCTTCTTTTCAGCTTAAAGATTTTCATTTGTCGGAAGACGAAAAAGAAATTGGTTCTTATGCAGGCTGGATTAGTATGTCTTCTTTCTCTCTATTGCTTTTTTCTAATGGCTAAACCTACTGATCTGTTGCGTTGAAAAGCGTCCGTCTTTTTCCTTGCCCAGTTTTTTACAGCTGTGCCTTGGGGTAGATTTTCTGACCGACATGGTAGACGCCCTGTATTACTGATTGGTCTGGTAAATACATGCTGCCCACATACATCACGCCCTTCTATTGACACGAAAATGAAAATAGATTGGAAACTCGGTATCGTCATGCCTTTTTGGTTTGAGTAAAAATCTTTGGTGGGCTGTAAGTATGCGTGCGCTCTGTGGCATAGTCAATGGTAAGTCCATTTCATTGTCTCTATAAGAAATCCAACTCAGTTTGGTCTCAGGCAACGCAGGTGTTGCACGCTCTATGTTAAGTGAGATTACGGATCGCACTAATCGGGCCAGAGGCTTCTCTGTCTATGGGTTTTGTTGGGGAATTGGCATGATTGGTACGTATAGCTACTTTTGTTCAAAAACCGCAGCTTACTCGACTTATTTTTTTCCTTTCACCCTGTCCATGTTCCCACAGCTGGTTAGTATTTGAATCGCGAGCAGCAAAATTAAAAACATCTCTTTGACTGACCTGATAATAATGACTGCATTTCTTATAGGTCCTGCTATTGGTAAGTGTGTATTGAATGGAAGTTTGTCTTTTATAGACTTGGAATTTTGACTGCTTGATCGCTTAGGCGGCTATCTCAACAAGCCTGCAGAAAGATATCCGGAATTGTTTGGGGATATTCAATTTCTTAAAACTTTTCCTTACTTTCTCCCATGTTTTGTATCCTCGGTTGGATCATTCATCGGATTTATCATTGGCTTTTGTTATCTAAAGGAATCCAATCCTGCAATATTAGCTCGCCAACGTCGCTACGATAGCCGTGATATGCTTGAATCGGACGATGAGTGCCGCACGCTTTTATCTCGGCAGAGTCAGGACGCCGAAGATGAAATGACAAAGAAACCAGCAGACCGAGGCTCGTTGAAAAACATCACCATGACGTCTTTGACTTGTATTCTAGCCTACTCGTACGTTTCTGCACGCGCTATCGTCCGCCACCTGGGCATACGTATATATACACGCATATATCAGAAGTTACCAATACTTAGACTTGTAGGGTATTTTCCTTTTGCGCCATGCTCTGTGATGAAATCATACCGCTTTATTTTTCTGCACCGACCTACGCTAGCGGTTTGGACGTGACCTCGCCAGAGCTTGCCAAGGCCCTCTCTGTCCTGGGCATTCAACAGCTTCTTACCCAATTCCTCATTTACCCTAGACTCAGCACACGAATCTCAACCCTCACCATGGTCCGCATGGCCTCTTGTATATTTATACCCGTATTTGTCTTACTTCCAGAGCTCTATGTTCTCAGGGAATGGCTCCAAACGCAGATGATGGATGATAGCACACGTCAATTGATATTCCGCACTGGTTATATGTGTCTCTTTCTACTGCGCAATTTCGGGAATGCATTTTCGTATACAAGTTTATCCATCATGGTAAAAAGAAAGACTTATTTTAGTGACATCGCCAGTGCGTCTGTGTTATTAAGGAAGCAAATTTTAGGTGAATAACTCGGCAACGACAGAAGTGTTAGGCACCGTCAATGGGTAATTGACTTAAGTAATCACTCTCGCGGCTAACTTTACCTTCTATGTTAGCGTTTGTCAATCTTGTGTATCCCTTGTGCGTACACTAGGTAAATTAAGCTGATCTTTAAAAGAACGCTCTTTTTCTCATACATCTATAACAGCGCCTTCTGTTGGTGGCATGCTTTGGTCTTTCTCCATCCGGAGTAACAATCGATATCCTTTCGATCGGCATTTAGTCTTTTACTTGATAGCGATATTAACGGCTTTTGGATTATTGCATAGCTTCACGATCCCCAAAAGCGTAGCATTAGGCGGACGACGGTCGTAATGGCGAAGATCATGCAGAAGAAGAGACATCGAGTAATGTCAAGGATCAATGAATATCCATTGATCCTAACTCCTTTCTCATTAATATTCGTCAAACAATTATGACCTGGTAGCGGCATCCCCTCGAATCAAGAATTAATTTATTCCCATGACATCCGATCGCTTTCAAAGCTGTATCAAGCGTAGTTAGACCAATAATAAAAGATTTTAAGCCATATTTACGTGCGAAAGCGAAGCTGACAAGAAATTGTTAGCAAGGCAGTAAGTTGCTCATATCTATATTCACAATTAGACTGTTTATAAAGCATCTTTCCTGGATAAAACAAAAACAGTACTCTACACATCAAAGAGTGAGGAAAAACCGAACTAAAAGAAAAAGAAAGCTACATTTGCATATAGATCTATGTATTCTATATTATGCGTTCTAGAATTATCTATTTGGAAGCAACTTCTCCGGTGCTTGGTTGATCTTCTGGAAAAGGTGGAGGGGATGATGTCTGGAGGAGCAGTTTAGCAAGTCAAAATAAAACATTTTGTGACAACTTACTTGTTTGCGAACGTATTCATCATAAACCGTTTTTTCCACAAAAGGGCGTTTGCCAAGCAAATTCTCGACATCTTCTCTTGTAATCACTTCCTTCTCCAATAGTAGCTTCGCAACCTTCTCTACATCGGCCTTACGTTCTGTCAAGAGATTGACAGTACGGGTATAGGCGTCGTTCACCAATTTTCGTGCTTCACTGTCAATCAAAGCACCAGTTGTTTCAGAAAATGGCTTCTGGAACTGCTGTTCGGCCTGGGGATCGCTGAAGGACAGCGGGCCAACCTTGGAGTTCATACCGTATGTAGTAACCTGAGCATATGCCATCTTGGTGACTTTTTGAAGATCATCGTGAGCACCGGTAGTAATGCTTTCGAAAAAGATTTGTTCAGACACACGACCACCCAAAGTCATACACATGCGGTCCATAAGCTGTTTTTCTGAGTATAGATACTGGTCCTTTGGTAGATACTGAGCATAACCAAGAGCAGCTACACCGCGAGGGATAATGGACACTTTGAGGAGAGGATCGGCATGTTGCAGATACCATCCGGCAACAGCATGACCGGCTTCGTGGTAAGCCACCGTCTTCTTCTCTTCGGGCGAGAGCACTCGGGATTTCTTTTCCAGACCAGCAATGACACGCTCAATGGCTTGTTCAAAGTCACTTTCCTCAACTTCGTCCTTGTGATGGCGTGCCGCAATTAATGCAGCTTCGTTACACACGTTGTGGATATCAGCACCAGAGAAGCCTGGCGTTAAGGCGGCCAGTTTACGGGAAAGTCGGGTGAGGTCTTCGCTGGTCTTGATAGGTTTGAGATGGACCATAAAGATTTGCGCACGACCACCGATATCGGGTCGATCAATGGCAATGTGTCTATCAAACCGGCCAGGGCGCATCAAAGCGGCATCCAATACATCCGGACGATTAGTGCCTGCCAAGACAACTACGTGTTCACTCGAGCCGAAACCGTCCATTTCCACGAGCAATTGATTCAGAGTGCTTTCACGTTCATCGTTGCCACCCATTTGTCCGCCCTTGCCACGTGCCTTACCAATGGCGTCAATCTCGTCCACGAAGATAATGCAGGGGGCGTTCTTTTTGGCAGTTGCAAACAAATCACGTACACGCGAGGGGCCGACACCAACAAACATTTCCACAAACTCGGAACCCGAAACACTAAGGAAAGGCACACCTGCCTCGCCTGCTGTGGCCTTGGCCAGCAAGGTCTTACCGGTACCAGGAGGACCTGAAAGAATAGCACCCTTTGGGATAGTCGCCCCTAGACGTTCATATGCGGCTGGATTCTTCAAGAATTTCACAAATTCCATGATTTCCTCTTTCGCTTCGTCTGCACCAGCCACGTCCTTGAATTTGACTTTTACTTCGGTTTCCTGATTGATCATTTTGGCTTTACTTTTGCCAATGCCAAATATTCCTTGACCAGCTCCTCCAGGGCCGCGTTTGCTAATATAGTACAAAACACCAATAAGTAATAAGGTGGGTGCAAAGTGTAGCGCTGTGTTTATCACACTAATCTCATCTTGATAAGACACTGGGATACGTTCGCTAGACGGGATTCCCAATTCAGCTTGAGCATCATCCAATTTACGCTCAAAGCCATCCACTGAACCAATACTGAAATAATAGACTTGATGAGGGGAAACGCCCAAGGAGCTAGCCTCGGGGCGAAGGTGGACTCGTACACGGTTTCGGTTGACCACCGTAAGGCGGTCCACAAGACCTTTGTCAAGCAATGTGGTACGAAAGCCTTGCCAAGTGATTTCCCGCGAGTTGTCTGCTGGTGAAGTCAATTTCCACAAAAGCCAAGTTCCTGCTGCGGTGCCAAGGACCATGTTCATGTTGATTTCAGGGGGCTTGTTGTCGTTGTTGTTTTTAGGCGATCCAGCGGAATGCTTTCCTTCTTCCACAGTACGCTTTGCTTGCTTGCTGGCGTTGTTTCCAAGGAAACCTTCAAAGCCTTTTGGAACGTTAAAAGGCTTTTCCTCTCCTGCGTCATTTCTGCTGTTATTTGGTTTGTTTTCTGTAGAATATTTTCGGGTGCATCGATGATTTCTAAGAAGCGATCGTGGAGCATTCGCAGGTGATCGGATAATAGTTCGAAATCCTGTGAGTCTAGCAGATCGTATACCGATCTGGCCAATGCGTGAAATCATCGTATGTTTTTGTCTTTTAGTAAGCCTGAGCTGTTCGACACTATTCAAAGCCCGTCCTAACTTTTTCCTTCTGGATGACAGGGACTGACAAGGAACAAAAACTGATTGGACCACCCAAGTCCGAACATAAAAATCATCCAATGTCCATCAGAGTCAAGTTGCCAGAAAGGGACCGTGTTTGCAAACAGTGAAATAAGACAGGACTTGGGAAACCTCTGTTTTAGATACGCTAAAAAGAGCTCCAAGCTCAATGGCATGTATCGATAAAATTGTCAGCATTTGCTGAGCTTCTTCAAGGTCCTTAGCATCAATGGAGGCCAAACGTAGAAGTGTATTTTAAATAAGGAGCAGAGTTATTTAGTATTTCCCGTTTTTTTAAATTGTTAGGTGACCATATTCTTCCTTTCCCTTTGAAGCAATCAAAGCAAATTAGACGAGATTGGAATCTCAAGAGAAAAGCAGCCAGGGCAAATCGGCTGACAAGATCAAATATGCTCCATGCGGGCTCGTATGATGTTCATAACAAGCTTTAGCTTCTTCAAGTTACAAACGAGGTAGAACATCCCAATTTCTGTAGTACACTGACGCGATATGTAAATATGAAGAGCTACTGTTCTATCTACCCTGGCTTAAAGTTTGCTGGTCTAAAGCAGCAAGGGCCGATACATTAAATAGCACATGATATCGCTAAATCCATTGCTGGCAAGTTTTCTTCCTCTCAATATACATAGCTAAGTCTAGGCGATGACCATTTTTCTGATTTCATATTTCAGCTTACAAGAAAGCAATTGGGTTTACGCACCACGACAAAGTGAAAAGGTGTTAAAATGTCTCATTCTATCGTAACCAAGCGTAAAGCGCGAAGATTCTGCTTTCGATTCGATGCAGTTTGGAGAGGTGTATGTGCGATTACATATCTATTATTTCGAACAAAAAAGCTTTGATCTACTAGAAGCGTTATCAACCTATATGAAGGATGATCCATGTCAATCAAGGCCTTTTTCTGAACGGGTCGGTGCGTGCACGATAGTGTGGGATCACAATCCCATTTCCTCCCTGGTTTGAACACCCAACTCCTTTCGGATAGGTTCGAGCTCCTCCAGATATTGCTTGTATTGGGATTCGTTTTCGACCTTATCCTTCAAGCCTTCAAAGATACGAACGGCGGTAGCGTAGTCGTTCACACGGCGGGAAGCTCTCAAAGCAGATTCAATGACGCTGGGAGCAGGAACGAGATCGTAAGCGAAAGCATTGTTCAAACCGCGCTGAAGTTCAAAAAGATCTTCGACGCCATCGAAGAACTTCACATAACGCTCGGTGAAGGCTTCAAAGCTTTCGTCCTCATGACCTGCAGAGTAGAAACGCTTGTTCAAGGCTATATTGACAGAACAAGAAACACGTCAGTTATGCAAGTCTCGATGAAGAGGAGCATGTGCGATGGATTACCCATAGCCATGGGACGGGCAGCTGGTACTGCCGAACGAACAGCGGTACGGGCAACAACACCGGTAAGAGCGGCACGAAACATTGTATATATCAACACGAGTGGGGAGGTTTAAAGCGAAAGAAGACGAGAATACTTGTCGTGTTTACGAACTAAAGCACTCCTAGCGAAAAATGAATTCCCGATCTAACATGGGACCGTCTATTCGCACCAGCAATCCGCACGAGAGACGTCACCAATTTTTTTTGGAAAAGAACATCTGCCCAATCGCATCAATTGCTTCATTTCTTACCGAGGCTTTATGCTTCATTGTGTTGAACAGCTGAAAAAAAGATGGTCCCGGGAGAGAATCTGTGTTTAACATATGGGCTGGATGGCTGTTTACCGCTTGAAAGTGAACATTGAATGGTCCTCACCGGCTTTTGCACTCTATTGTCGAGATATTGGATGACTATCGCTGAGAGACACGAAAGACTCACTGTGATGTAATCGTCCTAGTCTAAAAAGACAGCAAAGAATTATTAAAAAATGATAACTGAAAGCATACGGATGCTTGCCAAAATACAGCACCGGTTAAGTCCAACCGCTGTGAATGCGCCAACTAACTATGTGTGCGCATCTTAAGCACGTTAACGTTCACAGCGGTATGCAGAAACACTGAATTAAAAAAAAAAAACAAAACCTATAATTAAGTGTTTCTTTTGAAATATAATTCATCCGCTTATGGTTATAATTATAAATTTCGAGAAAAGGCAGGAAACAGCCAGTAGGGAGATGCCAGTTGACAACTAGATTTAAGAAGCTATCGGTAATGAGGTGTATCAGATTTTCCTTAAAGTCTTGTGCCTTACCTTACAGGGAAATACATATGGAAGTAACTTAATCAATATGTTGAACCCCTAAATATAGTGTAATCCATCAAGCGCTCGGCACGCATGACATAAGCTGCGGTTCATGTATGTACAAATGCTTACTTGAAAAGCGGGAAATTCAATTTGATATATCAATGTCAGTCAATCGACAAGAAAACACGGACTATCATCATATAAATAACTGATCCCGCATTAGAGCTATTACATATTGAAAAGCTTTTAATGTCGGAAATCGACAACGACATGCTACACGATCAAATCCTACGTGAAAGAAGAAAAGCGAAGAGAAGAAAAAGAGCAAAAAAAAGAAGAAGAAGGGGAATTTTTGACCAATCACAAGAATTTACTGATGTGACCCGAGACATCTATGGCATCAGGTCAGTTCATGAAATCGCACGTAGCTGTAGCTTTACATGTCGTTATCTATTAAGATAAAAAAGAAAGGGAAGCTGCATGCATGCAAACTTCTATCAATACACAAACCCATTAGCTTAGAGTGCCAACGGGTTTAAAGATAGATGCAATAAGTGACCTCAGGTAAAGAAACAGAAATGAATGTGTGAGAAACAGTGATCAATTCTCAAACCGCATAATAGACCACGTTGGTAAGGAAATTAGTTCATATATATCTAGGAAAATGAAAGTAATGGCATTTATCTTGAAGATTCTAACGGTTGATCAAACTGACTCCTTTCCAGGACGTATCAGTAAACCACCCTCCAATCTCAGTTTGTAGTCTGCCTTTGTTCTACCCTACGGTTGATGTAAGTACATCATTATTTTAGAACGTTCAACGTACTGAAAGAAGTCGGCAGCTTCTTCCTGAATGGCATTGTCTGCCACAGCGTCTCTGCAAGTGGACGATGACGCACAATAAGCTGCATCGCTACTTTCGCTAATAGGAAGCGATAATGAGAATTGAAACCGTCAATACTTTCTTGGAACAAGATAGAAGACTTGTCGTGGGCCTTCAATTCTACCCCAGGAAAAGCATAACCGAATCTGTTCTTCATGTTGGCAAAAAAGGTATGGAAGACGTATGTGATATATACGCGAACATTTAGCACTGTTGATATCTAAGATAGTTGTTCAACAGTCGTTAATTGCCGGAACATATTTTTTACGATTACTCTGTATCATGTCAGGAGCCATATAGTCAGGAAAACAGCTCATTGCACTGTCTGTTCGTGGAATGTCGTAAAAATCTTTGGCAACAAGTGTTAGCATTTGGTGACGCCAATCAAGTAATATGTAAAACGATACACACAGTTACCAATCGTAATGTGTACCAAAAGGGTCCTGCAAATGTCTTTCCCAAGTTTCCTGTTGTGAAGTTAAAGCACTCAGCTTTTTGTAAGAATCTATCACTGGACTCTTACCTGTCCTGGCTGAGACACGGGACTACCGACTATCCTACACGCTCGTCTTCAGAGATTCCTGTCCATGATGGAAAGGAAGGAAAAGATCGAATCATTTCCACTTGGTTCCAGCCACCGGCCTAGTGCAAGTTGACTAGATTGGTGGCGTCTTGGCGAAGGAAGGTGTAATCTTCCGCTAATGAACGAAGCTTCACCTAGGATTTGAGGCAAGTTAGCTTGTATGTATGACTACGCTCTCTATAGACGTACTCGTAGATGCTGACAATCATTTCGCAGGAAATTAGACTACTTTACTTGTCTTGTAACCCGGTATTTTTATATCCATTATTGGAAAGGATGGAGGCTCTATATCTGATCCGTTGTCTTCTGGCTGAACGCTCCTGGTGAGTTGCCATTGTAAATTCTTCATCGCCAGCTTCTTGTTTTCAGACATTGTGCAGACTTTAAATGTTGAGCTCCATTCCTGGAAAATATAGGAAAGAGATACAGAAACAGGTGAATGCCTTACTGGGACAAGACCAACACTGTTTCCTCTGTATTTTCATACTATTTGAAGCTTGCTGTACACTATTGCCATACGATGTATAAGCAAAGTCTTAAAACATAAATGATCAGCGTAACTTACCTCGCATTAATTCGCTTCAGCAACATCACTGCTTTCAGTCCTTGCCGTAGAAATGCCTGCACTTTGGCATTTTACGCTGCCACGATTGGTCTAAGGTTTTCCCAATAGGTGCTGTGATACCCAGCATGCTTCGCACTGGTTCAGTGGCAGATACGATATGAACGGGGTACTACTCACAATGAACGAATAACGTTCTATATGGATAGGATTTGGTCTAGGCCAATACATTATGCACAATCCACTTAACAGTTTATTTCGAGTGCGTACTGTAAGAGGAACAAACGATTTCCTGTCAAAGGCAAATCAAAAAGCTCCTTATGCAAGAATGATCCAGTACGCACGCATGATGAAGAATGCACACAGGTTCCTACTCCGATGACTGAGAAAACCCCGTGAATTTCTGTGAAGCGGGAAGAGACCCCATTGATTGGTACCGTGACGTACATAACGGTTGGTGCATTTTTTTGGCATCTTTTAACTCTTTGCAGACAGGTTGTAATGTCGTCGGCAGCAAATATTCTCAACCGACAGTTCAAGGGTAACATTGACTGACGCCCATGAATGACGGATGCGCTTACACCCTTGTCTGCAGAACTTACTAGGAACCCCGTTCCGGGCTTCGTCGTCGATCTGAAAGACGACAGCATCTTTCAATGGTAAGTTATGGCCTAAATATGCTATAGCAGCTCTTATGGGATGATGAAGGGACGTTGCGATTATCGGATCACCAAAAACGATATACGAAGGCGGTTATTTTAAGGTACTGCATTCTCAAGTCCAGCTCCTAGTTTGAACTCATGTATGACCTAGGCAACCATGACATTCCCGGAAGACTATCCGTTCAGTCCACCCACCTTTCGATTCAATCGAGAATTCTTTCATCCCAACGGTAATTGTATCTCGCTAATTGATTGAATCTTTTACTGAGTAATTCCGCAGTTTACCCTGACGGTCGGCTTTGCATCTCCATTCTTCACCCTCCTGGTGATGATCCTGTAAGCGGCGAAAAGGCAGAGGTAGCGTCCGCTTTACCGGCTGCCATCTGATATGGCACGGAAACGAGCAATGTAAGAGTTACTGAATGCTTGACTATGCTTGAATAGGAACGGTGGAACCCTACGCAGGTGGGTCAGGACACTATCAATCAAGCAAGCTAAATTTATCCTATTATTCCCATAAATTTTTCCAGTCTGTAGAAAGTAGGTGAAACGTATACAATTTCTTCTTTTTATTATTTACATTGTTTTATTTTGTATAGGTGTGCTGATGTCAATCATTTCATTACTGGCAGATCCTAACTGCTCAAGTCCAGCCAATGTGGATGCAGGAGTAAGTTGATAATGTGAGACATAACCTTAAACAAGACATGCTAGGTTGCATATCGAAAAAATCGTGAAATGTTTGATAGTATAGTCAAGAGTGAGTATTACGAGCAGGTGAAGGAAAAGATCGGGCTACTTAAGCGTTCTGTAAGGTCAAGTCGAGACGTCCAAGCAGGATATTCCCCCAGGATTTAAAATGCCCAAAACAGAGCAGGACTTTATGATCACAGCACCCGTTGAAATAGAAGACGACGATAATTTGTAAGATGATGACGAGTTGGTCATAGCGTATATTTAACG
The DNA here is from genome assembly GCA_002749535.1 of Apophysomyces variabilis. Taxonomy (NCBI): domain Eukaryota; kingdom Fungi; phylum Mucoromycota; class Mucoromycetes; order Mucorales; family Mucoraceae; genus Apophysomyces; species Apophysomyces variabilis. The sequence continues at coordinate 5,739 of MZZL01000394.1, read as the reverse complement.
TATTGTCGCAGCTGGTATGAATCAGGGGACGATAGCGATTTTGATGCGGACGGTTATGAGGATGAGGATGAGGAAGAAGACGATTAGGAAGAATATGGAACGTGCATTGAGGAAACTCAGTAAAACTTGGATAACTATCTAGTTGTCGCTCATCTAATCTTTCCGTGTTTTTCTGGCGATCCTCATGACATTCTTTCTCTTACAAGCAATTTACTGTTGATTGAGCAGGAATAACTTATAGTCACGGATTGATATTACTACGAGACAACGGAGCATATTAATAACTTGGTGAAACAAAAGACCTGGAATAATATGCAGTGGAACCTTGAATTTACGATAGCAGTATTGGATAAATACGATTGTTTAATCGACTTAGAATTTCAACAGTCATTGAAATGGTATGCCTTTGCTTTTAGAGCTAAAAAAAATTTGAAGGCTGCTCTTATCCCGGACAACATTGAATTTTTATGGTGCCAGATAGTTTATCAATTTTATATTGCTTAAGAGAACGATAACTAAACCCACTACGGTCCAGAAAGAAAAATCCACAACCTTTTTATTTGAGTGTCCGAAATTCGATTTCCTTAAGTGGATGCAGATTCCCCCCTTTTGCCAGTACCAATTGATGGCAGCAGAGGAAATTTTCCCAACTATAGAAGAGAATCTCAACACAGCAAATGCAGCGGTTAATGCTGCTGTTGAGCAGCTAGAAGGGAAAAACTTTGAGCAACATGTCACAAGAGCAATGGAAGATATACGGCTTTCTAACGAAATGTACGCGACGCGGAACCGAGAGATCTACCAAACGAACATGAGTACATTAAGCATAAACCCGCTCAAAGCCATATAATTGAGCCATTTCCTAGACCTTCAGGCCAAGTTAGATGCCCTTTTAGCGAAACTCCATGGAATACAACTAGCGCTACGCGATACAGAAGAGACGATCGTGAACTCTGAACAGCAACAATCAAACCTTACCGACATATCATCACTTGAGGCGGACATTAGCAAGATAAAGGAGGAAATCGTAACACTTCAAGAGGAATCATCGCGATTCCCACATGAAGAAGATTTATATATTGTCACCAACCCTATCACGTAAGGCCCAGCTCATGCGTTGCACAATGGTTGACTTTGTAGATGTAAAGGATCCAACTTGCCATTTATCGATCTTTGGGAATTAGCATGATTCCAGATAACGAGGGGAAACCTACTCACAAATTTCGACTCTGTAGGTTCTCTATTTGAACTCACTTGATCATGTGCTTATTTCTTATTTTTCTTCCATATATCACAGCATCGCCCGAGAAGAAGAAAGCTGAAATATTCTCTGCAGAAGATTATACCACATATTTTAGGGTCAGGCATGTGTGGGATTTTTTATGAAGTATAGTTATGATTTTCTATTGTCCATATCCATTAATAACAAGTCGCTTGGAACACCAAGTTAGGATGATATTTGATAGATAGAATCAACTGTTTGCCAAGTCTATGACTTGAAACTACTAAATGTTCCGCATCATTGAACAACACGTGAGATACTAGATAAAAGCTTTTACGTTTCAAAAAATTCTATCTTCCTTCCTATTTGCGGCCTGGACAAGTTGTTCTTGCAATGGGTAGTTGGACTTCGCGTTAAATTCACAATGGACTTCATATGCATTTGCATGAGCAACACAGAAAAAGGGGACGAATTCACGTATTATCAATGTGACGTCCTTGTGTTAGAGGCAGGAAAGGGGTGTGTATCTTTTAGGTACTTCTTCAACAATGGCACGCTTATAGTTTTTTAGCCATTACACACAGTATTTACAGAGCGACTTTATACGTATATTCTGAATACGACGACTATTGCAAATTGATACGGGCATTCACAGAAAATCCGATGTGTTGTATACGATGAGGAAAAGAAACTTATCCGGTATAATTTCAAGCTATACATCCATGCCGTCATTGTTTGAGCAGTTATTTCGCTTTTTACCCTCAGCTATTGCGCTTAATGCATCCGAAGATGTCACAAACACATTGTTCTATCACGAGTGATACGGAAAGAGTGGCTTTACACACAAAAAGATACGATTGTCCCTTTCAGCTTATTATTGCAAGTAAGAGACAACGGATACACAATTGTCTGATTCAGGTAAGAATTAGCCCAATGTCACTGAGCTAACTTATGGGCCATGGTAGAGATAACTGTGATCTCTGTCAATCTCACATTGAACAACAACTAACAATGTCCGCTGGCATCATTGTCGGAGCTCGACTTATTGATTGATTAGTCTATAAGAGCTATCAGCTTTATTCTTATTTCGCATCATCCTCCCTTGCTTTTGTAGCTACTCTACGAAAATGGGAGATCTTTACACTTAGCTTAACAGAGACTACGCAGAGCGTGTTCTCCAGGATCTCCGGAGAAAGAAATTGTTTTGGCTCCATTTCAAAACGAGAAATTTACAAAAGCGGAGGATAACTACCGTAGCTTGGCGAAGAAAGCAGCTAAAATTCAAGTTGACAATGACAATGACAAAAAAAGAAAAAGGCAAAAGAAGAACCAGGGAAAGATGAGTAAGAAGCAGAAGCAAGCAGAGTCTAAAATCAGCAACGACGATTGTACAACAGATCCAGAGAAAGTAGAAGACATTCAAGACAAAAGGAAGGAGAAAATAAAAAAAGAAGAGCGCAAAAAAGCCATTGCCAAGAAAGAAAAAAGCATCCTTGATTATCTTGACAGGTATGGAACAGATTTTTTTTGCTGTATCATTACTGCTTATTAACATAACAATTATTGCTAGTGTACTATTGTATAAGAAAAAGTGGGCAGGACCAGAAGCTGAGAAATATCTGCATTTGGGAGCAAGAACGACACAGCGTGCTGAGGGTACACATTGGCGTATCAAAGAAACATTGCAGACTACTGGAAACCTGCTAAAAACATTTAATGCGATCGATATCTGGATGCGCAAAACGGTATGTAGCGTTTTTTCTAATAAATACAGTGCAAAACTTGGTATTAATTATAACAAATTTCATGCTTCTAGGCTGAACAAGAGCGATGCGAATTTTTCACTGAAAAGCACAAGATGCCAGTTATCGATGAAGTAAACCAAGAAGCGCTTAAACCTTTGCTGGGAAACATATCTTTCTTTGCAATTAACGTTGTAAAAAGACAACTTCAAAGGTTGTGGAAGCCCAATCAAAGAATAAGGGAAGTTCTTATTCAAACCAGGAACCTTGTTCATGTTCAAAGCCTATCAACTATGCTTTACCTTGTCAACATATGCTCCCAGCAGCAGGGGCCATCCCTCTTGATCTTATTCCTGCTAGATGGCATTTATCAACTTCTGAATGTAAGTTCATTTGTTAAACATAAACAGGGCTATTTAATGATTAATAATACCTACATAGTTACCACACTGCCACTGACGTCAAAGTCCTCGGATATGGACGTACAAGAAGAATGTTCTGCGTTGCTATATGATATTGAAAAGCTTCTTCAAGAAGCAGAAACCGATCAACAACGTCTAAATCTGGTTTCTCAGCTAAGGTCATTTATGAAAAATACGTTGAAGTCTACTGCTCTGTCGGATATCACTCTTCTTGTGGTAAAACCTAAAGGACGTCCNATTTGTACTTCCAGCAAAACGGGATCTTGAAGACAAATACATAGAGGAATCTAGGCGTAAAAGGCTAGGAAGACTTCACTTCCAGTATTTCATGTTAACCATAGGCTCAATAGAAGCAAGGTCAACCCGCCGGTCAAAACTATTCACTTTAAGGTGAACTCGTCCATACCAATGGAGTGCTACAACGGTACAATTGATGTCAAATCAGACGGTTGGTGTGGCTTCCGAACAATTGCTTTGTTAGCAAAGGGTAACGAGGATGAATTTCCCGCAGTGAAAGTAGACATGATCAGAACGTTGGATAAGTACGCCGACATTTACAGAAAGATTTTTAACTACGATGTGGACGAGTTGCGAACCATTATTTCCTACGGGATCACTTTCCAGGAGTCACATACACCATGTCCAATGGATTACTGGTTGATATCACCTTAGTGTGTGCAAATTGCTGCAGACACATACGAAACACCAATCGCGCTTTACTCAGATGACGATGCAGAAATGTGCCGAGAGCTTGATATATTAGCCATTGCTTTACATGCCGCATATGTGCCCCAAAAAAGGATCAAGACCAATTCCATACATCATACATCATGTCAGTAACTGTCATTGGGCAACCATCAAACTTAAAAGGAGTATAAAGATGACGTGGCCGATGGTTGATCATTTTTGTGAAGAGGCCATTAAGCAGCTAAATCCAAAAAATCCCATAAGAACATTTTGGAGATATCTCTATTCAAAAAAAGAAAAAAAAAACAGATCAAGCTGTAGTAAATAGTGATAAATATATAGAAATTATTGAAGATTAAAAGCCTCTACACTAAAAGCTTGCAAACAATATATAATATTTTTTAGTACACATTTTTAGTTATCTTCAATTATGGCTGTAGTGATTATCATGTAATCAGATTTTCTGTTTGATTTTTATTTCCAGACTTTTACAAACCTGCAAGATATGAAGAGGGAGTGCCCGAGAAGGTAGTGTCTATAACGGAGTGCCCAGGAGAAGTAGGAAGCCCTAATAAAAATGCTAAGAAACCTAACTGCTACTTTCCATTATGGCTACAGCTACACATATAAATCAATTCGGTAAGATCAGGTCAACCATTACTAGAATGTCTAAAAGTGCCAACAAATTAAAAATTAAGGCAAATAAACAATGTATAACTTTAATAACTTCTTAAATAAAGTTCTTATGCATAGCCTCTCTTTATTTTATATAACATTGTTAGTTAGACTATTATATAGATTAGCATGTAAATGTTTTATACTTTGTATAGCCTGTTAATATCTCCGGCACTTTATTAGTTGTTGGGATGCTACCTGTGCTTTATTCCTCCGCTATTTCTTGATATTCTTACTGGCTTATATATCAAGCGGCGTCTACTTTATCATAACGGCGCTCAAATAATTTGGGGGAGGAGTGCCCGAGGGGAGTGCCCGAGGCAAATCCCTATCATAATGCCTTGTAATAATTTCACTATCACCAAATATAAGCTCTGAAACCTACAACTTCCGTATAATTCCCAATGCGACAGTATAGTAGCAAGAAAAAAGAAATGAGAAAAGATGCAAACAGTAGAATACTGTGAGACTGGAATATGGCTTTATTCTCGATACCACTCTCTTATTTATACTTTTTCTACATTATCTCACCTATCATGATGTGACTTTTAATAGTGTCAATTAGGGTTCACCACGAGTCGAGCTGACTCGAGTCAAGCATTAACTCGAGTTGACTTGACTTGAATAAACTTTTAACTCGAGTCAAGGGGAACATTATTTAAGCGAAAAGAGATCTTAAAAGCATATATAACAATGCAGCATTGGGAAGTTACATTAACCGATTTTGACCTGTAGAAATGCGCACGAAGTTTTAACTACGTTTCTAATTTTGGTTCAGTTGAATGGAAAGGTTTAAGCGCGGTGTTGTGTAAGTTTTAGACGTTTCTATTGGGATTGCCGTAATGGAGTGATTGCATATAAGGTCTGTCTTAAAAAGTAATGCGAGCCATAGACAAGAGTAAAAAAACTTCCGTTATTGCTTCTAATATATAGAGATGAGGCATGCTTTGTCAAGTTTTTAAGGAAGGTAAGAGTGAAGCAAGAATAGGGA
>MZZL01000393.1:1178305-1208120 GCA_002749535.1 Apophysomyces variabilis | reverse complement strand
CGTGTTGTCCCTTTTCATCCTTTCTTTTGGCTTTATCTTTTGCTGCAGTTTCGATTAAATGATCTATTGATACCTTTGTCAATCCGACGTGTGACAAAACTACCTGGGAACTCAAAGCGCACAGTCATGAAAAGGTTATCTAATCGCATGATTCTAGTATACTAGACCAATCTTCCATGTATGAAACCAGAAGAATACAGAATGACATGCTGGACTCTCAACAGAAGGTAATTTCCTACTACTACAAGAATTATCATTTATTGACATTATCTTTTCCGGAAAATGCACACAATTATGAACAAAAAGTATGCACAAGGTATCTTTCAAGAGAAGCAATTAGGGTGAAACAAGGTACGACAAGATTGAATGTTGTTATTATTATGCAGCCATCTAATCTCAGGACACTATAGCTCTTGGACAACATATTACAAAATGCCTCTCATTGTACACTCTGTTCTGGTCAATTGCAGCAAGCATCCGTCTCTGACAGCAAGGACAACATACACTTCCGGACATTCAAGACAACCTGAAACATTGGGTGATTTCGGACAGATGAAATCCAACAAAGCGGTAAGACAACAAACCAGACAAAATGCTATCATGATTCCTAATTTTGAATTTTCTGTAATCTAACGGCATAGGCAAGCAAAACATTCTCTATTGGGTGGGTGGGTGGGCACTTTGTGCCGGACGTCAAATTCCCGGGCTTCTTTTCTTTTCGTGCTCACGCCCATCATGAATTTGGTGCGGCGTGGGCGCTCAGCCAGGTGCTGGGATACCCTTCGGGGGTAAGTAGAACACATCAATTATAGCACTCCCATTTACTAACCATGAATTATATTTCACGCTACTCAAATGAATTTTGCGTCCACTGGAGGATTAAGTTCATGTAAGTAAAATGTACTGCCTGCATAAATCATTCACTAATGACGCATATTGTCTTATCCTTTAGCGCAAACTTGGTTCTTTCATCGATGCAAAATTTGTTTCAAAGTAGCGCAAAATATAATTCAATAAACAGTACGATACATAATTATAACGAGAACTTGTCAACGAGCAGGTTTGTCCCAGGTCGTTAAGCCTGCCGCAGCAGCGGCATGACACAAACATCGTAATCGCAACCTAACTTCTAGAACAGGTAGAGTATGAAGTCCCGGGAACAATAAGATGAAGATATAGATATCACAGCAATTGAACATTCGTTTGCCTCAACCATAAAGTATCTCAACTTTTGGCAAAAAATCTCAACATTTTGTATGCCAAGCCTACCTAGCTTATTGCAAAAGCCTTTGTTCAATAACCTATACAGCAAGTACTAGGATCTAGCATTGTATAATATGGCAAATTTATGACAATATTAAAGCGGTAGAGGATTAAGTAACACTAAGAAGACCGTGAAGGCAACTTATCAAGGTCATCCTTGATCAATCTTTTCTTCGCTCTTGTTACAGTTACTGCACCTAAAACACATGATATAGAGAGTAGCTTGGCTATTATTTATTCCCAGAAGCTATTTGCTATGGTACCTTGCGAACAAGTATGCCCCCAGACACTGGGTACTCATACCTACGTCTTAAAGAACGAAGTCCACCTTGAGAAACAGTGTATGTCGGTGCTTGAATTTCCGTTCATGGCTTGGAACAGGGCGCACAAGAAAAAAAAAAGTCGAGCTTAACAATGTCGAAACCAAGTAGCAGTAAAAACAAGGAGCATTCAGGCCAATCAAGTCAGAAAGCATCAAAGAAAACAACTACGCCTATTTTACTAGGGGTCCCTGATGGCACCATTCCGGCAGAGGAGGACAAAGATCCTTATATCACTAAGATCGGTGGCGTGCCGGTAGACCAATGATCGAAATTTCCTGCAAGTCGTTAATGCTTTTCTCTCTTAGGTATGGCTTCTTTCCGATAAACCGCCCTCATCAGAACTTTGTCGCTGCCGTATCTGTAATCAGTGGATGTACCTTATCTTCCAGGGATATGTGCCGTTACCGGACTCAATATATCACCGTGTCATCTATGTTTGGGCGTGTAATCGACGTGCATGTATGCGTAAGCCGGGAAGGTACAGAAGCCTTGAGTCATTAACATTGGTTATAAGCAATAACAGAAGTAAAATAGCTTTACGGTACTTCGATCACAGTTAGTAGACGAAGAATATCTTGAGGTTCAACGAAAGAAAGAAAAGAAGCGCAAGGATCAACAGCTTAAAAAGAACCCCACCGTGACTAAGCAGCCTCAGCAACAACCTTTTGGTGGAGCAGGTTTCCAGGTTTGTTATATAGGCCAAATGTGACCGAGATGTTTGACGAACAGGGCTATATCTTAGCTTGGTGATTTGTGGGGAGCAGCACAACCATTTGCTTCTTCACCTTCCCCATTCGGATCGTTTAGCAATGCTGCACGAAAACCTGCAGCACCAACTGTAGTCGCAACCACAGCAGTAAAACCGCCAGGCTCAAATTCAGTTTCGCACTCCAAAGCCTTGGCAAAAACAGATGAACTAACGGAGACAATGGGTCGTCTAAGTCTGACAAATCGAACCAAAGATCCCGTAGACGTTAACGTGCTACCGAAATTCCCCGGTGAGTATCTCTATATCGCAGAAGAAGATACGGAAAAGTACGCCACATTAGGCATGGATTTGAGTCGTTATCAACAGTATTTTGATATGGAGGCCGAATTGCTAGCGAACGACGCGGAAGACGGTGCATGGAGAGATGAAGTTTACGAGAAAACACAATTGCCGCGCGGGGTGGATAAACAGTTTAAAAAGTTTACGGAGCGTGTTGAATGTGAACCTAGTCAATGCGTTCGATACGAATGGGCAGGGACACCGCTGCTGTATAACCAATTACAGCAACAGCAGCAACAGGCAATTCAGCAGCGCTGTACTGCTTGCGGCGGACCACGTACTTTCGAACTGCAATTGATGCCAAATATACTATCGTTGCTGCCTACTGCAGAATATGCTGCAGATAACATTGGAGCGGTAAAACCATCAGATGCAAAGGCACTATTAGACAGCTGGAATATCGGGATGGAGTTTGGCACGATTATTGTGTATGTGTGCCAGAAAGACTGTCATCCAGGGGATATCAATGAAGTGACTTATGTAGAAGAAATGGCCATTGTACAATACGAGACAGATTAAACCGTAAAAGAGAAAAGTAATGTCTTTAAAAGAAAAATAGAAAACTTACACAGCAACATTAAAATTTACATTTCGTTGGTTCCTCCAACATGCCCGCAGAGATGTGAAAAAGTTCCGGTCGTACATGTACAACATTATGCAATATGAATTGTAAACTTGCGGCGTCGCAACTCAGTTGATGCCGTCCGATAAGTTGATCAACAGCTGTCCGAGGCATCGTTTAGTTGCGAGATCATCCTTCAACGCTTGATGGAACGTTGTGTCACGGAGGGGCTCAGGAAGACACTGACGCAGAGCTTCACGCGCTCTAATTACAGACGATTAATATAACAAGATTCTCTACCTCTTCTCTGTCTACTTTACCTTGGATTATCCGAAAGTCTTAAATAGCATCGAATAACATGCTTTAAAAGACGCATAGCTTGTGTTTCTACTAATTGGTTGACCATGTTATGGAGAACCGTAGCGACGGCGAAGAAACGTTCATATGTTTGACATATATAATACTACGGGCAAACAATCAATTCGTCAAGGGTAAAGATACCGAAGTTGAACCATCTTTAATCCTTACCAGTCCTGTCTCGTCCAAAAGTATTTTCTGCACAATAAAAATGGCTACTGTCTTGGAGAGCTCACTTCCCGTCTCCATTATTCTCAGGCAAAGAGGGATAATCTCCGTCGACAGTAAAAAGCTGATAACTTCGGGATTGTCATTCTATACAAACCATGAATCACATGTACAAGATATGAGCGGTTGTTTATCCCTTACTTTCACCAGCGCGCCGATAACGCCTAAGCTCGTTAGACGCAAATATTCGAAAGGTCTATTCTTGCTAGTAGTGTTGAGAAATGGATACAGATAAAGTGGTATATGGGCTATATACACTGGTTAACAAAACGCTCCTTTCAACCTTGTTCTGATTTGAGACGCATTTACCATGTAAGAATAATGTACGAGTTTCATTATGGTTTGCAACACATTGAAGTAAGGCTAAAGCGTTGCAGACTCGGTTCGATGCGGCTCCACTCAATGTTGGTGGTGTCAAAAGAGGGTAAGCAGAGACAATCTCTTGGAGTAACACGGACATCACTCCTTTTTTTTTCAAGACGGATTACGTTATACTCCAATTGATTTAGGATAAATTCCCCTTACCATAAGAATACCATAGAACAAGGGCCAAATCCTCATACTGCTCTCGTTTTTTACTTAGGTCCAACAAAGCTTGCTCCCGTAACGAAGGATTCAGGAGTTCCAATACTAGTGTGTAGATCTTTTCTTCGTCCAATTGGGCAAGCTTATGTTGAACTTGATGATCTTGTTGCATGAAAGGGAAGTTAGCCGACATGGCACTATTGGTTGGCATAGCGTTCTGATGATTATTAACAAGAGCGGCGTAAGCGGCAAACGGATCTCCACCCCCTCCACCTGCACCAGTGCCGACATTGGCACCTGTGCGTGCAGGCATTCCTGCTTGCGCTGCTTGCGCTGCCGCCGCCGCCGCCGCTGCTGCTGCTGCTGCTGCTGCTTGTTGATTGCCGCTGAATGGAGAATAATGTTGGGATAGCGCGTTCATACCGCCAGCGCCTGCACCAGCTGACTGAAGTACAGCCGCCAATGGATTGCTGTTAGAGGCGGATGATAAAGATGATTGCTGTAGGTATTGGTGTAATTGGGAATTGGGATGCATGGGAATGAAAGGAAGCAAGTACAAACTGTTTTGCAAAGTAAATCTGCGCCGCTCGAAAGTACTTTTGCGCTGGCGAATAGGATAACTTAACGCTGACTGGGAATAAATTTTGCTCAAGGTTGAAAAGAAAGGAGTTGCGCATTCTACTGCACATAGTCAAAAACCTTCCTCATCCAAGGCAAAAATAATAATAACAGAATAGTATCGTCTAGTTTAGTGTCTCACAGCACTTAGTCAAAACTCAGTTGAATGGAATGTAACAAAAACCATATGGGTCTAATCACTGAAGAAAGAACTTTTCCGTCAGTTAAAGAACGGCACATGAACTGATTGATTATGGCTATCACAGTAGTGTGAAGCGATAACAAGTAAACGACATAGGCTTTCTGATATTGACTGCTTTGTCGAGATGCTTAGTCAGTAAGTTTGGTCAATGATTGTGCTTCTGGATCGGCAACGATTTCGCTGTTTTGCGAATACTACAACGTTATACGTAAAAACATGACGCATCCCTCCATTGATAGAATGTGCTGTCCCTTGTCATCTTTTCTTTTTTTTATTTTACTGCACCTTCAATATATGTCTATGGGTACCGCTGTGTATCTGACGTATGACAGAATCTTTGTTAAGCCAAGGTGCAGGCATGAAATCACTAAAAATAGGAAATGACATGCTGTAACCTCTTGTCACAATATGGACAGACCTTAGAAGAAAAGTTATGCACAATTTATCTCTAGCGAGAAGCTTTTAGTGAATCAAGGTACTACAAGATTGGATGCTGCTGTTATCATGGAGTCATCTACGGAAAGAGGTATGGACTGGCTTAGATTGAGTACAGGGATATAGGCACCGAGTTGGACATCGCCTGGTTTCAACAACGGCTTTGCTAAACAAGTGGCAATATCTTCCAACTCTCAACAACATTTCCATACCATGGTAAAGCAAGGCGTGTTTTATTGGTTCAGCTTTCGTTTGGCTTCATCTCCTGCCTCTTTTGTCTTTTCCTGCACTTTGTTAGCTGCGTCCTTAGCTGCATCCTTGGCTTTCTCTGAGGCCTTATCAACGTTCTCTCTGACTGCGTCTACTGTATCTTCCGTTTTCTTCGTGCCAAGGCCGACAGCTTTTTTGGTCTTGGATAAGACCGATTCGAATCCTTTCTTAGCCTTTTCGCTGGCCTCATGAACTGCCTCTGAAGCACTCTATTTAGAAGTCGCAATTTTTTTTACGATAGTTAGCTCCGCAGCATGACGATTAACTTTGCTTCTTACGCGATGTTTCAGTTCTTCTCTGACTTCACCGGCTTTTTGGGTTGCATTTTCCATTTTCCCCAAAACTTGATCAACCTTCTTTCCAGCTTCCATATTGGCATTATGCCCCATTTCCTTTGCTTTATCCACTACACCTTTATTCTATCGACATGTTGTTCATCACAGCAATATTAAAGCACTAAAAATTTGTGGACTTACACTAGATGCCGAAATGTGAAATGCAGCGACAGGGATAGTGGCCGGCCGATGCAAGTTGCCTCGGCAAGCAAGCCGAGATATCAAAGTAGCAGAGTTTTTGTTAAACGACATGCTTTCTTTCCTTTGCTGAAAAAGAGGCAACTGTGTCTGTACCAACCCTGCGCTTTATATGACCGTACTGATGTCATTATTACGCACCGGAAGACCTAACGCTCCGCCTGTTTCAGTCCGTTGTTCATCGTTTAAGCCGTAGAGATCGGACGGTTTCCGAGAAATTTATTTCGTTGAAAAACTGGGCATTTCTTTGAGATTCAATAGTTTGAAGTCTTCCTTTGGTGTCGTATGTCAATGCTCGAACTCAGCACTGTACCAACGCTATGGTACGGTGTTAGAATCTTAGTATCGGTTGAACATCCGCAAGTACACGGGGAAATCTATAAGCGCTGAAAGAAAGCCCTCAGAGAATCCCCTGCAGTCAATAACAATAATCATCGCTTGTTCATGCTATATTTTAAGGAAAATACTATCTGTCACCTACATAGAAATTTTCTTAACCGAATCTATAAATATTTAGCTTTTAACCAGTACTTCTCTGTCTGTGCATCCTAAATTGACTCTAAGGAACTGTGGATATCCATATCCACTTCCTGGTCTACATGCCTAAAGCATGCCATGCTGTTGGAAACACCATCTCACGTATAAATGCGCTTTTGTCAAGGTTTTGAATTTGAAGAGTCTATTACGATATTAATTGTGTACGTGCTTGTACATGTTCTTCATTATATCCGTTGTCCGCGAGTAAATTTGCGAGTCTGGCAAGCTGGCGAAATTGTCAGTAAACTCAAAGTATCCGTGACACCCTCATGTTGTGTTTCCATGATTGGTAAAAGTTAACAATTGCCTAATAAGGTTTTATACACTTATAGGCCGAGTGCTATATTGGCGAAGTAGCTCAAATGTGTTAGTACTCACTGTTCAGGTAAATCAGCTGTATAGCACGCCAAAGCTGGTAGACAACGATATACTTGGTTGTACGGTCCTTTAAAAGGAAATGCCTACCGTATCAAATAAGAGGAAATGGAAGTTTGGAAACGTGTAAGCTGGATTGAGCCGTAAATCACACATGAACCTCTTTAGCTAGAGCGCTTTCCACTTGATGCCAAGAAAAACTGTACTTACTTATGGGAAGTATCACCTGTAGAGGGTTTTAACACCGAAGAGAGACAGTGAAAGAATATTCCCCGTCTTGCCAAGCGGAACCACGGTGACTTACAATAACAGGATGGTTCAACTACCGGAAACAAAGCTAAAACACGACTAGCTCTGGCTTCCATTGGCGTATTCGCTTGCGAACAAGTTATTCAGCTGGCATAATTATCGAACTACGCACTCAATTACCTAACTTCCGATAGAGAGGCCATGCTTTTTATCTTACATGTTTTGAGACCACTGTTTGGTCTGAAGATAATATCAGACGCAGCAGCACATCACTGGAGAAAGTTGGTGCTGCCAAGCATACGTTTATCAACCTTTTTTGCATTAAACAGATGTGAATCTACCTACATTTGCTCCCACCATTGACCACTATATATATATATATATATCTGTATATATCTGCTCCACATCTCTGGTAACTATAGCCTCATTAAGGGCAGTAGTGTTCCAGAAATATATGTGCCCAAAGGGATGTTCCGACAAACGGTGGATATTTCCGTGTAAATTGGATTTTCCAACGTCTTCCAAGAACTTCTTCTTTGGCTGTATCAGAAAGTCTTTAACATCACTCAAGTCGACCTCATTCACTGAAAATGGCTATGTCATGGTTGTGTCGCCATACGGTCAGTATCTCAAGAATATAGAGGAAGGTACTGCAGACAGATACCATTTCATTTCTTGCCCATGCGATAAAGGTTTTTCACTCCTCTCTGATTGCCTAAAATCCTCATCCATGCGCTGGTATAACAGGCATGTCGTTTTAACGTTGAAAAGTAAACGGCTGCTTCCAGCGATGACCCTTGTCAGTCACTTTTGAACGATACTTATTATTCTAAAAAGTAGTACACAATGCCAACCAGCCAGTGTTATCTCGTCATATATACCTAGCATAATGAGTCATTGAAAGCTCGGCATCAATCGCGAAGTCTGTCAGCTCCAGCTCCACATCTTGAACAGAATATGTAGCAGTTTAGCTAGGGGCAATGCCATTCACTTTTGCTCATTGCCCAACCATTTCTGTATAGAAGACGTAAATTGCGTATTCTATATGGGAATCGCCTCGGGCACTTCCCCCCAAAAGCATTTGTGCGGTGTTATGATAAAATAGGATATCGTTTCACGTATTATTCAGTAAGTATAGTAGGAGAGAAGTGCAGAGATAAAGTGCAGATAGCGTCACAGCAACTGATCGCAGAGAGTGTGCTCCAGAAGGTACCTTCTCTGTCATTGCTACCTGTACTTTCCATGTATATCATTGTCATTTCTTTGATGCAATGTTATTAATTGAATAAGACTATTTGTTCGTTATTTCATAGTGATCCTTAGCATTTGTATTTCGTATAGCCAAGCGAGCTCTCGGGCACTCCATCAGTTGCTGAGATGCTACCTTTGGTTTATTCCTCCACTCTTCTCTTGATATTGTTACTGGCCAATATATATCAAACGGCGTAACGGCACTCAAATAATTTGGTGGAGGAATGCCCGAGGGGAGTGCTCGAGGTAAACCCCCCGCCTTTTAATATGCCTTGCCCTTTTCTCGCCAACAAGAAATTGTAAGAAATTAGCAGATGTTGTTTTCTAGTTTTCTTGCTACGCGCCGAAAAGGAAAAAAGGAAGAGATCTACGGTGCCCATTGGGGAAACTGCTTGTAAACATTTGTTTCATATTATATATTGCTACATTGCATAAATGCCTTTTTTAAACGCTGCCACAAGAAGACAATTCAGATCAAATAAAGGTAAAAGCGAATGGGAGCCACCATTGCCATGAGGTTAACACCGCAACAGGGATTAACCCGTTGGCATTTCGTGACGAATTTCCTTTCCAAGCCATGACAAACGATCAAAGCAGTAGCCAACGTATTAGGGCTTAAGTGATTTACAGTTTAAGCTGATAGTAACATTTTCAGATCTTCTATGGACTCATTCGATAACCGCGAATGTTCGCTAGAAGTTGAAGAAAGGTAAACAAACCATACAAGTAAGATACTTATCATATCTTTTGTATAATGTGGACTGTTAACGCTTTCGGGCGAGTCACCAGGCATTCAGCAAATTTTGTGTACGAGGTGAGGCGAATTGCTATCTGGCGAAACGCATTCACTGTGTACAATGAAGCAGAAAAATTCAGCGTGGAAATTGTCAAAAGAATACATGGTGTATCAGACGATGAGAGCTATTACGCAGTGAAAAATGGCCTAGTGGAGACTGTCAGTATAAGTCTTGTTCTATAGAATATAATCGTATAATTAGAGATAACTACTGATATCGGCTGTTTGTGTGCTGTAGCATTTGCGCATTGCAAGCGAAGGATAACAGCTTGATGGAGAGCTGTGCTACAGTTGTTACAGTCGTACGACTTCCCTATGAATGATTTCTCTCTGAAAGAAACCGCTACGAAGAAACATATGTATGTTTTACCTTCTCAAAGATCAGAGGTCTGTATGTTCCAAAGCAAACAACGTTTTGGTTGATATCCCCGTTATAGTAATACGAGAAAATTATCGTGCGGATGGTCGAATGCTTTTTAGTTGACGTGTTAGCGATTGTATTCAATTCATTCTCCTAAACCGAAATGGTCGCCCGCCACGACTTATCTCCCGCCTGGACGTTATGCCAAAGCAAACTATCTGCCTGATAACTGTGATGGTAAAATCTACACTATCCAGTCTTACATTGATAACTGGATAACCGTTATTTATTATTAGATTCTTTGCCGGTTGTCCAAGTTAACCGAACATGAGTCATGCAGTGCGGCTGCTCACGGAAGCCAATTCAGTTCAAACTCGTGCTGGCGAAATCTTTATCTGGACCTAATCGAAGGTGAATCGTGTACATTGTTTCCGTGGAATCACATCGAAAAACAAATTACGCATCATGTCACGAGATTGACTGGATTATGGAAAGGCATGATGCCTTATACGTTGCTTTTTGCATAGCCAAGATTCGGTCAGAGACAAATTAAACAAACAATAAATATCGTATTGGTTTTGAGCAGACTATCCTAATGGCCATTCAAAGGAAGATTTATAAATTAATTCCTTTCCGTAACCATCTACGCACTCGCCATACTTTAAATGTTTAGAACCTAAACATCATCTTAATGCAGGTCCATTTGTATTGTAAAGCTTTTACCGGATATCTATAGGACCCAGATTATTTATTCAAGCACTAGATAGTCATTTAGGGGATATTGCCACAGAGTTGGAGGAGATAGCAAAATAACCTTACACTGTCTCAATAGGCCGGATTTAACCTTTGTGAGCTGTGAGCAAATCTCTGATGGGTCTGCTAATTGAAAGATGGTCTACAGAACGTTAGAATATTCGACCCATAGAATTATTTGCCATCCAACAATTGCTCATCGGATGACAAGAAAGTGCTGTTATAGGAAGTATGCATAGAATCACACTTTAACGGAAGCTCCTGTTAATGCAACCCTTAAGAAGAAGCTGGCGTTGAATGAGGCATTCATCCGCAACTTAACCTATAAATCTTACGAATCATATCTCCTGTTCTCACTCTTAACCATTTCATACCCCTGCATATTATTCATTTCGCCGTTTTACTCTTCCCTACAAACATCTTTTATCTGTCTTACTCAGAGCCAATGGAGCTATTGCACACTCATACGAATGGAGGAGTAAACTATGAAAAGCCGTTCCATAAGACAGCATGCGGACAGTTACAAGAAAGCGGAGAAGAAAAAGACAACAATATGCAGTACGAAGACGAGGACATAGACATGCAGATAGTGAACCAGTTGGCGACATCTAAGGACGATGATACAATGATTTGCTTTACCTTTCGAGCTCTACTTACAGGCATTGTACGTTGACACATGTTCCTGTGTAAATTACACTAACTTCCATTATTATGAGGTCTTGGCTGCTTTAAGTGCTTCTGTCAGTCAGCTCATGATGTTTAAGCCGGTTTCCATCCCGCTATCTAATACGTTCATGATGATAATTGCTTACCTGTTTTGTAATGCATGGGCAAATGTTCTCCCAATTGGTGGATGGCTCAATCCCGGTCCGTTCAACATGAAGGAAAACGCTTGTATATACGTACTCGTTTCCTCAGCCAACACTTCGGCGTATGGAACGTACATTTTAGGCGCACAGAAGCTATATTATTCCAACTCTCCAAATGTTCTTGGAAGCATACTTCTGTTGATTTCTACCCAAATTGTTGGCTACGGTATAGCTGGACAGCTGCGACCGTTCCTTGTTTATGCACCCAATGTCATCTGGCCACAATCTTTGCCGACCGTCTCTTTCTTGCAAACACTGAATACAGCTATGGACGACTCAAGGAGCCGCACTAGGGCTTTTTTCATGGTCTTTGCTGGGACGTTTGTTTACGAGTTTATTCCGCAGTATATGTTCCCTTTACTTGGTGGAATATCGGTTTTCTGTCTAGCAAGAAGAGATTCGCCTTGGTTCCAACGTATCTTTGGCGGGCTGAACTTAAACGAGGGTATGGGTGTACTATCACTCAGCTTTGACTGGCAGTTTCTTTCAGCTTATAAGCCCCTCGTACTACCTCTATACGTTCAAGCAAATGTTTACGCTGGCATTGTGATAATGTCGGTTGTGGCACCACTAGTTTACTACTATAACGTATGGGACGCCCAAAAGTTTCCATTCCTGTCCAACTCTATCTTTTACGTAAACAAGACGACAGGCGTTTCTGGTATATATCCTCAGTCGTACGTACTGAACTCCGATAACTCGCTTAACTACACGAGGCTTGAGGAAATCGGGCCTCCAAGGTACCCGGCTACAGGAGGTTTGCAGTACATTTTCATTAATTTCAGTGTCACCGCCGCTATTACACATGTGATACTTTATCACGGCAGAGACCTCGGTAAATCGCTTCTTCAAGAATGGACAAAACTGAGGGGAGGCAAGGTACTTGCGGACGACAAGATGGATATCCATATGCGTTTAATGTCGGCCTATGATGAGGTAATGTTTCCTGAGCATATAATGCATTAAACTATTCCTGGTTTAGGTACCTACGTTTTGGTATTACATTATCTACGCTATCGGTATTGTATTGAATATCATCGTGGCGTATGTGAACCATAGTCAGCTGCCTTGGTGGGGTGTCCTTTTTGCCATTGGCATGTCTTCGGTGTTATCGCTCCCGTTAAATTTTATTAGCGCAGTTACTGGTACTTCTTTCGGTCTAAATGTAGTGGCAGAGATGATTTGCGGTTTCGTCTTCCAAGGCTATCCGGGTAAAAATAAAATCGTGACTGACGAAGGATATTTGAGCCTAATGCGTCCTCTTTTATAGTTGCGAACATTTATTTTAAGACCCTTGGCTTCAATACGATGAACCAAGCTGGCGTTATGGCTATGGATCTTAAAATCGGTCACTATCTGAAAGTACCTCCTCGGATCGTGTTTTGGAACCAAATGATTGGTACCGTCATTGGTTGTATATTTAATTATATTGTTAATGACGTAAGTAACGATACCGTCCAAGATAACATTTGCAGTTTCCTCACATATACCTTCCAGACTATTATCGAGAATAAGAAAGACATTCTTCTCGACAAGGGTAATAACGTTTGGAGCGGTGCTTCATTCCAGGTAAACTGAATAACTATTCTAGATAGCGGCTCTGATTTTTTCAGGGCATATAGACAATTAATTCAGCGGCAATTACATGGGGTGCTATTGGGCCAATGGCCATGTTTGGTCCTCGGTCAATGTATCACATTGTTCTCTGGGCTTTTGTCATTGGATTCTTTCTACCTCTACCTACATGGCTGTTACACAAGAGGTTTCCCACCGTAGGATTTGACAATGTCAATATTCCCATGGTGATCACCGGGCTTTCTTTTATGCCAGGAGGAAATTCTTCATATGTTACAGTTTCTTTTGTGATTATGTTATTCTCTCAGTGGTATTTGAAACAGCGCCATCGAGCATGGTTTGTCAAGCATAATTACCTCATATCCGCAGCTCTGGATTCTGGCACATCGCTCATGGCTTTCTTCCTTGCAATGGCTGTAGAGGGTGGTCAGAGCGGCAAATCATATCCCTTCCCAACTTGGCTTGGTAACACAGGTAAAGATGCAGTATGCTTATGCACTCAATATCCCCTTTCTTACTGATTTTTTCATCGTCTCTAGATGGTCAAATGAAAGATTATTGCTGTGCAGAGTGTCCTCCCAAAACCTACGGCAATTAATACCTTCCTTTTTATTCTGAGTAACATAGACCCAAGTGCTAGTCTCTATAAGAATAAAGGTGATGTGTCCATACTTCTTAAGAAGTCTCTGACTAACTAGATATTGAGTCAGTAACAATGCATATGAAATGAAATTGATCTATAGATCGATATAATACATTAAATTACCCGTCCGTGTCAACGTCGCATTGTCGCGGGCATATTTTAATGATATCATCAACTGATATTGCCAGTAGTAAGCGGGAAACGTAAAATTCATTCCAAAAAATGCAATCGGGCCTGATAGTGAAAGCCCGCCCGCCACTGTTTACAGCTTGACACCTCTGTGGCTGAGCAGACAGCGTGATAGTCCATCCATTGCAATTGATTAACAATATGGCAACAGCACCCATACGTTACAGACTTCCAGACCTATTCAAGCGACTGGCGAACCAAACTAATCCCACGGTTCAACATTTTATTCGTTTACGAGAAAATAAATCATACCGATTCGAAAAAAATGGCGTACTGGTACAAGGACTAAAAACCATCCGTGAACTACGCGACGACGGGTTCAAAATCAGATCGCTTGCCGTTACTGTAGTAAAGGAACCACATGATGAATCAGTCATCAAATTCCCTGCCTTGCAAGTGATTCATAACCCGGACGCATTCCCAGCAGATCGTTATTTTGCAATAGACGTAGATTTGACGAGGCGTATTCTTGGAACAGCCTCACGGCCTGGTCGGCATGAAATCTTTGCGGAAATTCCAATTCCAGAGACGAAGTTTCCAGAGAAAGAAAGTGTAGATCGCTTTCTCGTCTTTGACCATGTGAACGACCCGGGCAATTTAGGCAACCTAGTTCGTACAGCCAAAGGTCTTGGATGGAATCAGGGTTTAATTACAACAGGGACGTGTGACCTTTACAACGACAAGACCATCAGAGCTTCGAGAGCACTATCGTTGCGGTGGCCACATAAACTTGTACCGATTCGTGATCTAGTAGAATTTTTAAAAGCATATGACATGACACCTATTGTTGCGGATATGATTCCATCTGACAGTAACAGAAGGATGGATCTATGGTCACCAACAAAGGGAGCACTTGATGAAGGGAAGATGCCTGAGCCCAAAAGTGGAATATGGTTTTGGAATTTCAAGGGCAAACAGCAAGAATTACCTAAAAGACCTGCTCTTATTCTGAGCTCTGAGCATAAGGGAGTACAGGGATTAGATGATGAACTGAGAGTCTCGGTTCCTATGACAGCTGGAGTGGAGTCACTTAACGTGGCTAGTGTGGGCAGTATGCTGATGTACGAACTAAACCAAAAACTGAGCCAATAAAAATAAGAGTTGATGTAACACAAAAGGAGACCTGCACGTTGATAAAAATAAAGCAGCCAACCAGGGGCGACTATTCTAAAATTAATGGACACTGTTTTTGTCTTTTCCTCTCACCCTCCTTTTTCTTGCTTTGCAATTTTGTTATATTTAGTAACCTGCCGTGAAGAAGGTAAGAAGCAACTACTCTCATTCTACCCACTTTTCCCTTTTGTCATTTCCTTTCTAAATGATCTACTGCTTCTGCTCGAAAGCAACGCAAAAACACCCTCTTACGCTCCCTTACTTTCACGTTCCCTTCCTATAAAGCATACAAACTTATGCAACAAACCTTTTTATTCTAAAACAACTCATTCTATTTAGTGTGCAATGGGACGTAAAAAGATTAAAATTCAGCTTATCAAGGATGACCGCAATCGGCAGGTATGGTTATTGTTACGACACCCTCTCCATCGAAACCATTGCTCATATTTATCGTCATAGGTTACCTTCCACAAACGAAAGCTTGGTCTTATGAAAAAAGCATATGAACTCAGCGTTCTTTGCAACTGTGATATCGCTCTTATTATATTCAATAACTCGAACAACAAGCTAGTGCAATACGCCAGCAATGACATCGACAAGACATTAATGCGATATACTGAAGTACGTAATACTTAGCTTGGACCATCTAGGTTCAGTAAAACTAACCAAAAATATCAAAGTATGACGAACCATTTGAAAGTAAACACAATGAAGACGTAAGTTTCCCGTTTCGTGTAAGGCCGTCTAGCTAAAATTTAACGCGACTATATCTTTTTCTCAGTTTACAGAGAATTCAGAACAATCTAGAGATGATGATTCTTCCAATGAGCTACAATCGGATCAGGAGAATGAAATGGATAGTCAACGAACACCTCAGCCTAGCATGCCGTTAAACACGCCGCACGATCACCGTCCTCAGTCTCAATCGCAACAACCTGCACCAATACCGACAGCTATGAACTACCCGCCAAGGAATCACCCGTCCGAATCGATGCCCCTTCGTCAGCTGGCACCTCACCACGTGTCTGCTGTGAATCCTTCCTCATACGATATGTACAATGGATCACATTCAATCTATCCTCTCACAGTAAGTTCAGAGTAGGTAATCCTTCAAGAGGCTCTAATATTCGTTTTCTTCACTCTCAGTCAATGGCTCCTTCATCTATTCCTCATCGAACAATGGCTAACTATGGGCAACGTCCGATGGTTTATGCAGCTCCGTCGCCCCAACCTATGATGGTACATCCGTCCAATATGCCCTATCCTTCGCCCCCCCAGCATATATATGTGCAACCCGTTCCTCCCAAACAGAGAGAATCAAGCAACGCAGTTGATACGACGTCTGCAATGCCACCTCCTCCGCCTGTCATGTCAACAGCGTCAAGTGCCCTATCAACACAATCACCGGCTTCTGAAATAGGCAGTCCAAACGCGCATGGAGACAAGAGACCGAAGTTACGAGTACAGATACCGAACGAAAATAATGCAGAAGCTGTAACAGACTCAAAGTCTGGCGAACAACAACCAAATAGTAGCGTGGGAAGCAGGGCCAACAATAACCAGGTAAACCACTTAACTAGCGCCGATAGTCTTTTTCTTATTAACTGTCGAAATCTAGAATCCACAATCTTCAAGAGGACTATCGTCAGCTTTACCTTCCCAATTTGCTCAAAATTTGCCATCGCCTTCCACGTTTTATCCAGAATTTTACCAGCAAAATGAATTACCGAGTCCGTTGAATTTCTCGGCAACACCGACCACAACTAGTACGTTTAATTGGCCTCCGCCAGTGTCCAGAGATTATAAGCCTTCCCCGCTAGCACGAGTGGATGGGTACGTATAAGTTAAATCGCTACTTGTTCTTCGTTAATGTTTAATTCGAACCTCTTTTCAATAGTCCAACACAACAACCTACAGGAACAACAACCCAGAAACGTCGAGATAGTCAGTCTTATGGAGATTCGTCGAAAAAGATAAAGCTGGAGGCAGTTTAAGAAAGCGGCAGTCCTTGCACGTCATGAGAGCACCCATTTTTTTTTTCATATTCTTCTTTTTCTTTTCATTTGTTTATTTCTCTCTTTTCAGTCAAATGACATGTAGAAAATGGTTACTGTAACATAACAAGCATTGTGAGCTTTCCATAAACCTGACTCCGTCCATATTCCATGCCCTTTTTTTTTTCTTACATCAACTTGAACCTCCCATAGACGTAAAATTCATTCAGCCAGCATAGAAAGTACATTATTGTTTTAGGTTGATCAACTCATTTTGTGATGCTTTGCAAAAGGCTTGAAGCGATGAAGCGGGTGATGAAAACTTGTGAGAGAGATATCTTGGAACGAGTGGCGCTGTGTGGAATCAGGCATCGCTTTGTCGCTTACTTAGCGAATGGACATAAGGAGTTATCACGCATGAAAGCTGTTTTGGTATAGGTCATACAGGTTAAATGGTATACAACAAGGAAGTGAGCTATTCGTATGTAAGATGAATCGAAGTGCATAATGTGAATGTTTCTGGACAAGAGAGCCAAAAAAAAAAAAAAGGAGACGGATGCAGCACTCTCGGTTTACATAGTAAGGATCACTGAAACCCTTATTGATAAGACTAATGGATACCATACAGATGGCGAAATACACGGTAAGACGAGCAAGATGATCTCACACGAAAGGGTGGTCTATAATACGTTACATGTCTATAAATTATATGAGAACGTATTCCCATTTATACAATATATGGCATCTGGAAGGAGAAGACACACAGTGATCAAGCACCAGGCCGCGTGAATTCCTTGCGAATCGCTGAGAGAGGAGTTTCGAAATCTCGTGTAAAATTGCTCTCTCAATTTTTTTTGTTGTGTTCATTCCGTGTCCTTTCCTAACCATGTCAAATGTTTATGCTCTTGAACCGCACACAAAGTACGAACATACATAATTTGAGATATACATGGATTTTATTAAAGGTTCTTTGTTCTTTAGTGCCAAAGTTATCTTGCATACCACGGCAGGTGATGTAGAGATCGAAATGTGGGGAAAGGAGACACCGAAAGCTACCCGCAATTTCATCCAATTGTGCATGGAAGGTTATTACGACAACACCATATTTCATCGTATTGTACCGAATTTTATCATTCAGGGTGGTGATCCCACTGGCACAGGCCAGGGTAACGTAATCGTACTAACCAGTATATGCATAAACCCGCTCACGAAAATGTTAGGTGGTGAATCAATTTATGACGACGAATTTCCCAACGAGTTCCATTCGCGATTGCGATTTACACGACGTGGACTAGTCGGTATGGCCAATACTGGACAAGACGATAACGGTAGTCAGTTTTTCATCACGCTCGATCGAGCTGATGAGTTGACAAGAAAACATACGTTGTTTGGAAGGGTATTGACGCGAAGAGAAGAATAAGGAGACGGGCAATAGTTAATATTTGAATAGGTGGTAGGAGATACCATCTTCAATGTAATGAAAATGAGCGAAATGGAAACGGACGAGAACGAACGGCCATTATATCCGCCTCGAATCAAGTCGACTGAGATTGTGTTGAATCCATTCGATGATATTATTCCAAGAATATCTGAACGCGAAAAGATGGTGGCGAGAGCCATAGAGATGCAAAAAGCAGAGTTACAGCGATCGAAGAAAAAGAAGAAAGAAAAGAAGTGGGTTTTATTCGATACCTCTACACTATGCGCTAATCAACTAAAGGAAGCTGAATCTACTGTCATTTGGGGAAGAGGCTGCCGAATTCGAACCATCTACCGAATCCTCTGTATCGAAAATGAAGAGTAGCCATGATTTTTTGCCAGAGGAAGAGACCCTCGCAACGAAAGAGGAGACAGCGGACATTCCACGGTTAGATTCGATTAAAGACAAACCATTAGGTGCTGAAAAGCCGTCATCTATATCCGAGTCGCAGTCCGTGGAGCGTACAAATTCTGTGGAAACTACAAAAGCTACAATTACCAAAGCTGACGATAGTATTGCGAAAGGCGCGAGTTATCGCACCGAGAATGTATGGATTGAGGAACCGAAAACAGAAGGGACAGTGTTGGAAGACAAAAAATCAAAGACTAAGAAGGAGGCGGAGTGAGTGTTTTTTTTCCTGACTCTACATGAATTATGAACTGACAAAATCGGTATATATTAGGCGCCAAGCAGATAAGATTGAACAACTTAAGGAAGAGATACGAAAAATGGATCGCCGATATGAAGAGGATAATGAAAAGGCCAAAGGAAAGGAGAAAAAGAAGCTGTCGCTCATTGAACAAGAACGAGAAAAATACATGCGTAGTGGAAATGTAATCGTGGGTGGATTGAAAGCGCGAAAGAAGACTTACAAAGGAAGTGACGATGATGTAAGTTGATGATACTTGATTATATCGAATAGCTAACTTCTAGTTGAAAGACTTTAAGAAAACTCTTGGCTTTTCAGAAAAAGCTATCAACGGCAGCACCTGGAAGCAAGAAAGAGGAGAAAAAAGAAGAGCCTATCTGTAAATTACACGAAATTCCAGGATGTGAATCATGCTTTGATACCACGAAGAATCCAGCTGAGGAACAAACGGATGAAGGCTGGCTTGCACATTCGCTTGTTTTTGAGAAGGATCTCAAGGGCAAAGACTTGATGCAACGAAGAGAAGCAGTAGAAGACTACGTTGTTATCGATCCTCGCGAACGTGAAGCACAGGCTATGATGGAATATGGTAAAGGAGACCGTAAGAATGACCGGAAGAGAGAAAGAGATACGTACGACCGCTCAAGCAGGGGTAGCAGCAGAGCAGATACACCGTACGACAAAGATCGAAAACGGTTGAGACGTAGAGAAGATGATCGATAGACGATAAATGATTGTTAACTCCGTTGTTCAAAGTACTCCATGTTGTGGAATAAAACAGTGCAATTTCAGTTAAGTATGCTAAATAGATAGAACTCGTTTCATGCAGTTGGCCAGTCTCACAAGCAATGTGGATTTCGCACTCATTAGCAGGATTAAACCTGGTTTTCTATTTCAAGTGCATTACCTTTGGCCTTTGCAGATGGATAGTTTTGAATTTACGCGAGTTATTTTCGAAGATTTACTCATTTTACATTGTATCTTTTCTGTTCAACAATGATCTCTTCGAAGACAAAATGGAAATGTACAAGCAAATAACAACCAGCTGTTATTCAACTGAATAAACAACCCGGCATCCTTGCCCCCATTAATCGGTTTTCTCTTTTCCCTTTCCTTTCTGCTTTTTCGATGACTGCGACCCATCATCGGTCGCTTTACGTTTCCCGGAAGATGTTTCTGGTGCAGACGTGTCATCTGCTTTTTCTTCTGAATGCGTTTTGTTATCATCAGATGTGGTATTAATGGACGCCTTTTCAGCAGTTGTGCTTTGCGGGGTACGTCGCGGATTATTTTCTGAAGATGTGTCGGTTTGTGCTGGTCGTGTCCTTCTGTCGATATCCGCACTTGCCAAAACGGATCCAAGGAAATGGTGGATTAAACTCATGCCTTGTACAACACGAGCTGTTCGAAGCACTCGTCTGTACAGCCGAAGATTACGTTGCTAAGCCCAGTTTATAAATCCATGAGCTCTTGATTATCTGTCTTCCATACCTCATTAGTATAAGGGGTGTCGTCTTGTAATGCGTTTGCCACTTCTCTTAATCGCGGGCTAGCAGATTCCATCAAATCAGCCAGCTCATTCAAAACCAGACCAACTTGTGCGGTCTGGCTATTTCCATCGCCTCGTAACCGCGCACGAATTTCCTGCATTTGTTCGGCCGACGAAGCTGAGGATGTCGATATACTGCTGATATCTACATGTTGAAAAGAATATGAGAAAATCTAACTGAATGCAAATCGTCTTTCTAAACTAACCATCGTCAAGTGCTGCTTCTAGTATCGATCGAACATTCCTCATCGAGCTCATCGTTCGCGATAACCGAACTTCTACAGATGACTGATCCCAAACAAAACGCGACATCAATACCATATCCTAGCAGTAAATGTCATACGTACTGGGAATGGTAGTCCCATCGAGGATCGGATATCCGAAGTAGTTGTAGAAGCGAGGGAAGGTGGTAATGGTAGGTCGGCAAAACTACGATGGCCAAAATTGAATTCGAGTGGTGATCCAGTAACACTACTGGTTGCTCCCGGAGCGGTCTGTGCTTGCTGTATGTAATTATTGCGTAAACTCAGCATGTCTTTCACTCCACGTGTATCCAACTTACAGATGTTCTTCTCCCATTAGCTTCAGGTGTTACGTTGAGTGTCGATGTCCGTCCACTTCTACCACCATTTGATAACCCAGATATCCCATTCAATACGGATGAGAATAGCTGCTCCATTATTTAGTGCCCTAAGACTTTTCCTCGCATCGCTCTGCTTACGGAATTACTATCACCCAAATCCCCCATTGTGGTATCCAGAGTAATCAAAGCATACCCTTCCATCATAGGAATTCTGCTTGAAAATGCGGGAAATGCGCGGGTTGCTCTACCATATGTTCTTCTTGGGATCTGTGTGCGTGGCTCGTCTTTTGTTGCAGAAAAGAAGTTCCAACGCAAAGGAATATCATCAATTATCAATGTATACAAACGTCTTTCTTACCATTCATAGGATTTTGCGGAGCGTCTGGAGGACGTACGACGAGATGAAGAACCTTGCCATCATCTAGATTAGCTGTGCCATGAAATTGTGTTAGCAATCCCGTTCATTCGAGTACGTAGATCATGACGACAGACAACAAAGTTTCCAGAAATCTTTGTCAGGAAGAAACATAATCTCCCTTCGTCATCGTCCTTATTTCTCTACTTTTTGTGCTGCTCGCAAAGAAAGAATTACCATAGTCTGTAAGATGTTTATCGTCTTTTAGCACTCGTCCTTGGAATATTAATCGTTGACGTCCACTTTCAACGTCAAAAACTGCCTGTATTTCGTTCTTGAGATGCAACACCGAGGAATTACGAGGCACCGTAACAGAGTGTGTTCTGTGCTCCAGGGACCGGATCTGTAGTGCGATCAATCTGGCCTGCGAATCGAATGCTGCATTGGTGGAAGCATTGTAAGATCCTTGAGCATCGTCGTTTCTCCTGGCCTCAGACATAAAGATAATATTGAGAAACGATGGAGAAAAAAGAATACAAGAAAAAAGGGAAGTGAAGGAACCCTTGAAAAAAACCAGCGATTGCCACTTTGGGTCGAAGCCAAAAAAAAAGTGACAGTACAAAGTTTAGCCGGTCGGACTTTTATTACAAAGCTCTTTTCTGACAAATGCAGTGGTGATCGATGCATCTTTCAAAAGCATATACTGTCTATTGCTTCGACGTTTCATCTCCTCTTAAATAATTTTTTTTGGTATATAAAACGCATGCTATCCGCTGGCGCAAAAGTACCCTTTAAATGAACGCAAAGTATCTTGTCCGTTCAGAAATGATAAGGTGATGTCATTCATAATCGTTTCTATCTAAATAAAAACTTCAAAGTTAAAAAATGACCTGTTTCTATATATTTTATAACATCCAATGCCTTAGGACTTGTGATAAAAGCAAACTTCATTGTTGGTTACTAGCTAGCAACCCATTGGAACATCATAACGAATGTTAGTAGTTCTAGTAAATCTTTTATATAGCAATACGATGAATGTTGGAGCTTCTGTACTAAAATCCTGAGGGTAAAAGATAGAACGGCGACTTATGATGTTAGCTGTTATGATTCTAGGCGTTCTAGGACAATGGACAGAAAGATACGATGGAACTCGGGTACTTTGCTAAAGCCTATTACAATATCAAGATTTTGGCTGTATACATTAATACTGCGTTACCTGGGAAATAGTTTACATCGACAACATAATATTCATTTGTCTCCGATTCTAATAGCACGTCAAACCCGAAGAAAGTCAACCCCTATTGTGCCACATGAGTTCTTCAAATGCCATTTAGCCCTGAAAACTTACAAGTTGGTCACGCAAGCAATCTGCAATGCGCTGCAATCTTGACATGTCCAAACTGCCCGCTTTTTGTTCTCGTATTTTTTCAAAGGCAGACGTCAAAAGAAAAGGCTCCAACTCAGCAGAGAGCACAGCCTCAATTCCGAATGCTTTGGGTAGTATTTGACTATTGAAACGCACTATACCTTTCAAAAAGAAGTTATTATGTTAATCATACATAAGCTACCGTACTTGCACTCTCGTCTATGTTTTGAAAGGATGGTCGCGTGGATATATATATTTGGCCATCAGCTACGTAAACTTTAACGACTACCCCGTCATGCTGGATAAACTCTTGCAACATAACTAATCCTTTTTGTTCATATTCTCGGAGACTTAATAGGGCTTGTCTGGAAGGTATGATTGCCATTTGGTGCGCCTCAACCGAGGAACAGGCGGAAAGAGGCTTGCATATGGCCTAAACCATTGTTTCAAGGTAAGTAGAAAAAAGGAGAGAAAGAGATAAGACTTTTATGAATTGATCAAACTTACTGGGAATCTGATGTCTGTGGATGCCGTTAAATCAAGCGCCGTATTCAGGATCACACTTTTGGGCAGGGAGAAAAGACCTAAGCTCCAATGTAGCCCAGTTTAAGATTGTCAAATACACCTTTTCTCTTTCTCCTTTACCTTGCATGCGTTTGGCGCAGGCCTCTAATTCCTGTTGTAGACGATTTCTATCGATGACTTTTTCGATATTAAACCAATCGTCCAAAACAAGGATATTGGGATGTGTTGCACAAAAGTCCTATAGCCATCTGTTATTTCTCCAGGCTGTGCTGTGGTATTTATCCTTACAACGAACCGCATGTACTGCTCGCGAGCCTTTTCATCACCTTGTTGCATTTTACCAAAAACATCTGTTATTTTATGCACAATCACATCAATGGGACCTTGTTCGTCTAATGAACGTGTCAAATCAAGAAATGTGAGACGCAGGTGCTGTTGGCTACTTTCTACATTAGATCATTGTCTGTAAACGATGCTCGCTGCGAAATACCGTGCATATTCCTCTAAACCAACAAATCCCGATCCTTTAATCTTCTTCTCGCTGAAAACGAGCCCTATCGTTCGCGTACGTTCCGAATTCATAGAGCGGTTTTCGAAGAACAGAAATTGAAAGAAAAAACACTCATCAAATTAATTTACTCAAGGCTTACGGCTAATCTGATGGGACACATTTTGCTCTGCGTAATAAATGATCATTTAACCTATACATTTTGCTGGATAAGATACTTCTCTTCGCATCTTTTTTTTTTATCACGCAATAACTGCAAGGAAAAGTAACATATTAAGCTTGTATTAATTCTAATTCTACGGAAGCCAAAGTTGCCAACCATGCACTGTGGCACGGACGTCCGCATCACCAGGATCTTCTTCAAACATCACATGCATCTTCTCTACCAAAAAGTGATCCGCTTTAAACCCGTATCCATATAGTTCAAGATCGTCTGGATCCGCATCGGTCACCGGCCGTTGGGCAATCTCAAAGAACGCCAAATCCCGATGGGCCAAATGTGGTCGATGGTGTGTATAAAACACATACACTCGACCAGTCTTCGGCGTCAATAGTTCTCGACAAGTCCTCAGCATAGCATGATGCTGTGAATGGTTAAAGACTAGATCGCTTAGAATGATCACATCGAACGTTTGGCCTTTCGGTAAATGCTGCTTTAGTTTCTCCGTAGATGTTCCCCATATAAAACCCTGTCATAACATCTTCAGTATCAGAAGACATGTCTTCCACCCATTTACCTCCACAGCTACACGGGCAAAGCGTTCTCCGCTTAGATTCGCTTCAACATTGTGGCGGATATTATCAATTAATTCTGCATCCGGGTAATCGGTCACTACCACCTTGGCAGCACCATTTATTGCTGTTATTAGACTTGGTAATGCACCACCTGCACCAAGCTCTAGTACGTATTTGTTTAAACATAAGGCCTTCTGTTTGTCGAAAAAGGTGGCAAACACTTTGGATGCGTTCCACAGATGATGAGCCCATAAAGGATGCGATCCCACTAGACGAATTTTTAACGCATTCAGTTCATCCTCTATAGACAAATTGTCAGGTTCAAAACAGCGCTGAACCAATCGTCACTAACTATCTTCAATGAATGGAACGTGACGCGCATAAACTTCATATGTTGGCTCTGCTGCAGGAGCAGGTTCTTCTTCTGCCTTTCACGATGTCAGTTTTTTATCGAACATGCTTCGTTCGTCATGTAATGCATAAATGGGCATCCGTACCCCAAAAAGATCGCCTGTGAATCCTTCTTCCTCGTCAGACATGAGTTGCAAAGCGAAGAATTCTTTTCGAGGCAATAGGATACAAACCAGGCAAGTGGCTTATACGGCTATATAAAATGAATCTCCAGGGAATTTCCCGGAAACTTCCAAGTTATAGCCGTGTCTATGGATGTTTGCAAATTTTATGAGGATCTCAGGTTAGCACTATGAAGACTTTTAATATAGTAGCAGAGAATATCTTGTATTGCGGTACCCTCATTGATCGCTTTTCACTTCACCAGGGATATCTCGCATAGTTTGCGTTTTCTGTCGGATAGTATGAGCCGGCGTCTTTTGCACATGTAAAAAGCAAAAGCTTTGTTCCTGATTAGTAGAACACAAGTCTCAGTTTCTGACCTGCCCGAACTTTCTGTAGCAAGCGCCTATGGAGGGTATCCTTCCTTGCATATCATGGTAAGATCCTACTTTTCCTTTTGGTGTTAAACGAGACATTAGGATACAGTATGATTGATGAACAACTTGGCTTTTTGTTTCTCCGATTATATTGGCTTTGTATAAAAAATACTATAAGCTAACGAAGCCATACTGCTTAATCGTTGTCCTTATCTTGAATCGTAGTACGATTTGGATGATGTACAATAAAAATGCGTCTGCCTTTTTTGGGACGTTGAGCATTCTGTTACTGCATTGTCTAGCAACAAATTTGTTTCCCCGTCAGCATAACGGTATCAGATGCGCTGATGCAAAAGTGTCTTCTAACTAAATGGAGGTTACCTTGCAAATAGTTGTAATTGTTTTCCTGTTGGCTGATCATTGAAGCTTTTCTTGACCGCGCAATATGTCTGACTATCCAATAGCATGCTCTAGACGCCATGAATAATCGTAAATAAGAACCGAACCTAATATAACATCATCTTGGGATTCATGAAAGGTAATTTGCTTCAGTATAATTGATTCCAAGTCAGTTCAAAGTTTTTTTTCGTAATGTAAAATACTGACAATAGGCGCAACTTTTCCCTTTTATGTTCTTAGTAGCCATGCAATTGACTGGTAAGTAAATATCAACATAGTTGGATCAATGGGCTAGATATTTTTCTTCTCTCTAACAGCTTCATTGTATATACACAACACTCACGATAGAGACGAAGATTGTTAATACGGATTGTTTTAGGACAACAGCTATATGTAGGATAGTCTATGATGCATAGATGCAGAAGACTAAGTTGACAAATGCAGATGCAAACAATGGAAATTTCAACTATTCTGCGTTAAAATAGCATGTGGCAAATTTATACTGCTTGCAACTATTGTGGCAGCCAAATGGTGTACAATAAAGGTTGCATAAAAGTACAAGAGCGTGGGCTGTGTTGTATGATCTCCAGCAGAAACCAGAGAAGAACAATGTCTAACTTGCCACTTCTCCCGAATCAATATTATATGAAATCGTGATAGACTACTAAAAACGAGCACAACACATGGAAATGTCCTCAGGACGGCTGGTCAATAAGATCGAAATGGCAGGCTCTCTCTCGCTCTATCAGTTCCTCCTTCTTATACTGCTTTCCCCCCTAATCAATTTTTGATTCTTCCACTGTTAGTATTATCAACAGCTGTGCGCTCTGGTGAGTCTCCCTGACCTCCTTTTCAGCCCCGCTTATATGTAGCCCCTGACGCTTTGTACCTTATCCTTTCTCTTTATTTCTTTTCTCGTGTTTGTTGTTTCACTGGTATCCTCCCCCTTTCCTTCCTTCATGACCGGCCTTCAACGAACTTATATTGTTGGCATCGCTGTTCTAGCTCATGTAACGCGAGCGTTTGCAGGTACAATCCTTCAAGAGAAGAAGTCCTAAAGAGATGTCGAGAACTTAACCTCCCTGCCAAAATTGAAACAGTTGAAAACTCTCCGCCTGTGGTGCCTGTCTGGGCCATTGCCGTCGCCGTTGTGCCTTTAATTGCCTTAATAGCTGGGCTGGTTTACTTTTTGCTACGTAAAAGAAAAGAACGGAATGAAACTAGCTCAAACCATGTGAGACAGCAGGCTTCGCTAGGATCATTTCAGACACTCGTTACAGCTCCACGAACTAAAGAGGAAAAACAAAGTAATCTGACTGCTTCTATGACTGCAGACTCTGCAAGAAGAGATACACGCGAAGATAGCGTATCAGAAGCAGACGATGAAAAGCCCACAACGTCGTCACTATCACAACAGCCACACATTATGCAAGACCTTTCTTTGCCGTTGCCAGTCTCAACAGGATCATTGTTTGCGGACAAAATGGAACTCAGTTCGGATGAAGCAATCGACCTTTTCCAACAGTATATGAATGCAAAGAGCGCTGAAGCAGCAGATCCGAAACACGATCGAGGCTTTATTAGCATCGATTTATCTGGAGCTGCTGCTAGCCTTCAGCAAAAAGCAGCTACTATTCGTGGTACTCTGCGTCAATCTATTCGTCGTCAGAAATCGGTCAAGAGCGCCACTCCAGTGAACCAACTCTTTTCACCTGCAGAACCTCCCCCTATGTCCACACCCGCACTACCAATGGAGAAGTCGCACCCAGATATTTCATCCCAACGTGCACCTTCGCCTATGGATGAATCAGCATCAGCCAGTTCCCAATTTAGACCTGTCAGTAAAACAATGGTTATGCCGGGAGAAATACCAGCCGAGTATAATTTCCCAGATCAGCGTGTACCAACTGGAGAGCAGCAGAGCGGACCAACCGGTAATGTAGATATAGACTCGAGCGAGGATCCAAATAATACAGATCCAGTTACGTCAATGGATGCAGCACGAAAAGCTATCCGAACTGCATCACGGAAATCGAAGACGAGATCTATGCTAGTCAGTGACGAAGCAGTACAGCAAATGTTTAACCAAGAAGCCGAACTGAACTTTTTACCGCAACCGAAAGGGGACGAAAGCGGTCATTATGCTAGTGTCCGCAGTCGTAGTCCTCGTGTAATGGAAGATATTGCCGCCTCATCCGGTTCGGTGCGGCGAATCATCCGTAATGGCACTGTGACCGATGGAAGAGCATCCAAATCGGCTGCTGGGGCACGCCGGGGTCCAGGCTTGACCGCTCAAGAAATGGTTGGTTGGTGGGGTGATGTACCAGAGGTGCCACCCACACCTTCCCCAGCTAATTTAGATCGTCGTCGCTTCTCCGTCGTTAGCCCTCGCCAGACAACCCCTGTTATGTCGGGTTCAGCTACAGTATCGGCAAAAACATCCAAGGCGTTACGAACAGCATCACCCGCCATAGCAGAAGGTCCATCCGGTCGAGCCAACACTTTAGGCCGTAGCGCACAGAAGCCTGTGGGGAGCACAAGAGGAGTCAAATCATTGAAGGGTCTATTCGAACCACCTACGACCAAAGTTAGCCCAGATGGCCACGGTCAAAAAACGCAGGCCCTGTTCCCTGAGAAATCTGGAAACAGGTCGAGTAATCAAGAAAAACAATACGGAGAGGATATAAGTGATACTGGGTCTGATCAGGATATGGCATCCACAAAATACGCAGTATCAGAGGATGAAATGGAAGAGATGATTGAGAAACATTCACCCAGCAATACAGAGAAGAAAGGCGATGTGAACGCTATCCGACGTATGTTGCAAGCTACATGGGATAACAATATGAAAGAGAGTGAATCCATGGCCAGTCTAGCATCAGCCGACGCAGGGAATAGCAGTTCCCGGACACCATTTCCTCGGCATACCTCAGCAGCGGGAGGTAGTAACCGACAGGAACTGACATTGCCTGCCCCGACTGCGTCTTTTTCGTCCTCCACGATGCAAACTGTTGTGCCATTAGAGGATACAAACAAACTGCGGTCTAAGCCATCAACAAGCAGCTTCTTTAGCCGGCAACAATCTAGTGAAGGGCATAGCAGAAAGAGCAGTGGCGGGCATAGTAGTAATACAGTTGTCCAGATCGGTTCACAAACCTGGACCGGTAGAGCACAAAAAGTAAGACCCAATCTATCTCAAGTAGAAACCATGGACGACGCAGAAGAGATGCCGCCTCTTACCAAAACAGGAACAATTGGGCGGGCTGGGCGTGATCACAAAGCTTTCTTGACAGCCGCAAGATCAAGCCGACGTCCATCTGCACCAAGAGCCGGTCTGCCCTGGATGGAAGAGACCAGACCTAACCTGAGAGATACAGATCGACATGACGACATACCAGCGTCCGCAACAGATTTGGAGGACCTTCGATCTGAACGGTCATCCTGGGCGACGATTCGACCTGCCTAAAAGAATAAACAAGAAAAAGTTACGGCCGAATAGTCTAGAATAACCTTTGTGCAAACATCTTAAAACCTTTTTCTTTTTGATTTTTCTTTCGGGTGTGTCAAGTACCGTTATGTCCATTGTCCTCCATTTAATCATTTATTATTTCTACAAGTATAGTTTTTTTAATGTTTTGAAATGAGTCATTCTTAGCGTTTTATTGTGATAGTTATTGTATTTTTCTTTTCTTTTTTTTTTTTTTTTT
>MZZL01000393.1:1149231-1177915 GCA_002749535.1 Apophysomyces variabilis | reverse complement strand
TTTTTTTTTTTTTTTTTTTTTTTTTTTTTTTTTTTTTTTTTTTTTTTTTTTTTTTGGCAGTAAGACAAGATTTGGATTTGTTTGCGGTACCAGCTAATTCGTTGGTTTCCATGGCTTTGTGCTCGGGAAAAACTTCCGTTGTAAGACAAAAGACTTGAATCCTTACCGACTGCATTGGATGGCTTGGGTAACACGTATCCTTGTTCTTCCTTCCTTTTGCTTCGTGCACGGTCTTGACTGTCCTCCGAACCGACGGTATGACTACAGAAAGTTTGAAAAAGTTACGATAGTTCTTTTTTCTTCAAACAAATTTCATTAGTTCAATATTATAGGTTGAAGATGGTTTTACAGTAACTTGCCATGACAGCCCGTGTTTGATGGCTGGGTGATGATACGTGCGCTATTTTTGTGTAATCTCATTGTCTGGACATTGACCGATATAATTTGTTTTTTGGGGCCATATGAACAGCCAAAGTGCTTTTCTGACGGAGGGAGTTGTCAGAGTTTTACGCAACGTGCTGCAACGGCTGCTAGCACTTTTTTTTTCTTCCTCAGGTAGGACAAGTTTGGTCCATGCAGGTAAATGAAATGCTTGCTTGTAGAGATCATAGAGAAATTATTTGCATGGTTTCGCGATCGAACGGGAATATTAGGCAAGCTAGGCAGCTCCCTAGTTTAAAGCATCTTATAACGCCATCAATAGAAGGTGCAACTAACACAAACAACATCAACACAGCGTGTGACACTTGCATAGGTTTCTAGGCAGTAGCCCCCTTAACCCCTTGCCATTCTTCTCTTTTGTGTAGCAGCCTCCTCATATTGACACGCCATTCACTAGTGAAAATGACACCATGTGATCCTACCACCCGTTCTTGTTCGTGGATACAGTCCTCATGAACTTATAGTTGCGGAAGAAGAGAAAGAAACAGAAGGAGTGATATCCAGATAAACAGAGAAGATGTACATATACAGTATGCACATCAAACGACGTTGATCATTGCTTCTATGTGATTATTTCACATGCCAAGATGTATGTTTCATCTTTGATAAAAGGAGATTCGTATCCAATATTTTAGCCTCATCAACAAATGGCTCAATGGTGACACAGAGTCTTTTTTTTTGTGTCTTGCCTCTTTTTGGGGTTACGAAAGTTAACAGCGAGCGTATTTCGGGTCTGTCATGTGGGATCAATCAAAAGAATGTATATTCGTAACCGTTACCTTTTTATCTGCGAACGTGACATAAAGAACAACAACTAAGTAGCTATGGAGTCTAAGGATACTTAGCAATCACGAATTGAGAAGGATGACGTTCGTTCTTTTGAGGTAAAAGACCAAGCGATTCTCTCATTTATTATAATGTTGGCTTTTTTTTTTATTTCAGCCTCCTCGCCAGGTTCATAGACTTTCTGTAAACTCTCCTATACGTTTCAATCCGTTTGTCTCTTGACAAAGAAAGTTTTCTTATCTGTTTATTTTGTAACAACTTGGGCGTCATTAGTACGAACACTAAATGAGATCCGTTTGCTACGCTTTTTTCTCTAGCCGGCAAGTCTTCATTCTTTTGGTAAGCGTGTTACGAAATTTAGTCTTAGATGGATTAAACTGGGGCGGGGAGGGGGCGCAGACCAATGGAACACAATATCGGTTCCTTTGGCGACTATATCCGTTTTTTCCAATGGTACCTTTTCGATTGGAGAATTTGAAATCGGAGAGTACCAACTTTAAAGCGTTTGGTTCTCTACTTTCATTTTAAATTACTCTTAGTAATAATAATGAAAAAGTAGTTTTGACTTCTAGATAGGATATGCAAAGGAGGAGAATAAACAAGTTTAACCGTTCGTTTTGAAAATGATGATCTAAGTTACGCTTTCTTTTTTAATCCTTCCGGTAGGCGGATCGGGGCCTTTACCCGATGCACATGATATAAATATAACAGGACACGTTCTACCATCGATTCGCCTTTTCTCTACCTTACTTTGCTTTTTCAATCTCTTCTCTATATATCATCATGGCTCAGAAACAATCCGATCGCTCTCGTCGAAATTCATTCCCTGCTCTGGTCAAGCAATTCTTACTCTTTGTCTCGCCTGTGACAAAGCACTCAGAAGCAGATATTGAAAGTTTTGCCTCGCAACCAACTTCACAGCACAGTCCGTTCGAAGATATGTATTTCTCCTTCCCTGCTTTTGAAGATTTCCAACCAACAACATCCATCGAACCAGTGACGAGCTGCAGTCAACATCATCATCGAGAAGTAGCCATTACCGAAATTAATCGAGTGCTATGTTAAGCAAAGAGAACGCTATACCCGCTACCCAGATACTTTTTCCCCATTTGATACCCTTTGTACATGTTTTTTTAACTCTCTTTCTTTTTCTGTATATTTTCCTATCCTTGCATGCTTAGACCATATCTTGTTATTGAACTTGTATCTCAACTAGTTAATGCGAATCTTTTCATTTCGCTAAAATCCAAAAGTTTATCCATATACAAATATACCTTGCATTTAAGTAGTTGAGTCAAAAAGTAAAAATTTTTCCCCAAAATCTTTAGATGGCTGAATGATTTACCGCTCTTGCCAGAAAAGAATAGCATATTTGTGTGCGCGTGTGCGTGTGTGTGTATCAATGGGAGATACGATGAAAAAGCCCGCATGATGCGATGTGAAGCATAGACGGAGTTTTTGCGTCTAAACTATCTATGGCCCCTGTTCAGAGGAAAAGATAGAAAGAGCTGCATTGGAAAAAAGTTAGGCCCGTTTTCCTGATCACTGTGACCATCTACAGATGGAGCAAGTAAATCGCTTTTCGTGTCACCGATAGGCACAACTACAACTATGACTCAACCTATAGCGTTAGTTACAGGCTGCACAGAAGGTGGCATAGGTAGGAACTCCCTCCCCCCTCAAAATCCCTTATTGAAAAAGAAGGAACATAAACTCAATCCAACGCTGGACTAGGCTATGGACTATGTAAACAGCTTGCACTGGCCGGATGTCGTGTTTACGCTACAGCTCGCCGAGTAGAAAACATGGCAGGATTGGAAGGTAATGGTCAGCCCAGCTCATCATCATGACTGACAATCCCTACTCTCAGAATTCAATTGCGTCAAGGTGGCTCTTGACGTACAAGACAGAGCTTCCATAAGCGCTGTTGTGGAAGTAGGCAATCAAAGAACGAGGAGATCCGTTTTCATGATATATTATTAACCAGCGAGCTCTTTGTCGAATAGAAAATCATTGCGGAGGCTGGGCGTATTGGTAAAGCAAAATAAGTGGCATAGTCCCATACAATTATTTACTTTATGAAAACAATCATTTAGATATCTTGATCAATAATGCGGGTATGCCGTAAGTATGCGGTAATCTGGGTTGCATAATAACTGACCTTGCAAACAAATAATTTATTTCTTTAGTGGTGTAGGTGCTCTTATGGATATCGATTACGCCGATGCGCATGCATGCATTGAGACCAATGTTTTTGGTACGCTGTCCATGTGTCGGGCTGTGGCTGCTCATATGATTAAGCAAAACTCGGGCAAGATCGTGAATGTTGGTTCTGTTGTTGGATATGCTTCCACCCCTTGGACAGGTGAGAGAAAGAGATACATACAGGATAATTATCATTCTTCAAAGAAAGATTCTGTTAACTTGCTTTTGCTGCAGGTATATATGCCATGTCCAAGGCTGCAGTGCATTCCATGTCAGATGCCTTGAGACTGGAGTTGAAACCATTTGGAATCAGTGTCTCTGTCGTTGCTCCAGGTATGCTTAATGCCAATAAGTGTTCGTTATAACTTACCATTCTATAAGGTGCCATTAAGTCAAACTTTGGCAAGGCTGCTGAAAAACAAGTATCTGTGCCAGAAAGTACGTTTCTTTAAAGCAGATGGCAATGCCTAACTGACTTCTACAGATTCATACTACGCTTCAGTCGCAAAATACATCTACTACCGAGCTAGCATGTCCCAAGGTAAAAAAGCGAGGTGTAAACACTTTGTTGGCTCACCCACTAAATGAATTTTCCTTTTTCTCTGTGAAGGATCTCATTCAACGCCTACCGATGTGTTTGCCGCCGAAGTCGTAAGAAGGATTCTCCGTCGAAATCCGCCAAGCTACATCACATACGGCGCCATGTCCAATCTATTTCTATACCTGTACTACATCCCAGTGTTTTTGAAAGACTATATCTTCTCTAGAAAATTCGGCATAAATGAGGTCAAAAAAATCGAATGAACCTCAGAGCAGAAGCGATAGAAGATTTGCAACAGAATGAAATAAATATTGAGTGCTTCTAGCAGACTGCTGAATACCGAGGATGATTTAAAAGGGCTTCTATTTCTTATATGCTACTCTATGTAGGTACAGCTCGACTTCTGAAGGAAATACTCGCATAGCTTTGAGACAGAAACCAATGTGACCGGGACAGAGAAGCCAGCCGTAACCCACGCAATCCTGTCCCGACCAAAAGCAACCCCGTTTTGTTGTTTTACTTGTGACAGAATGCGTCTTCGAGCTGCTATCACCAATTCCGCCGGTCTATACAGTACGTTCAGGATATCCAGTCGCACTGATCGTGGTTGACATGATCCTCAGAAATCGCTCAAGCTTTGAGGCGATTCAGTTCGCAATGCATCTTGTCGTTTTCTACGGAAGCCATTCGATTCAAGAAGTACAGTGATGATGTCAGTGGTGTCCAAACATTAATGTAGGTTTTCTTTACTGTATGTTTTGAAGAGGTTGAATAATAATCATCTGTTTGACAGAAAAGCAGACGCGGTATTAACATGCAGAAATCTACGAATGTGAATTAACCAAATTTTACCAGCCATCACTTGTTTCCAATTATCGTGTGGAGAGCACACAGAATAATGAAATCCATATGATCATAGAACTGGACGATCTAATCCAAGCAACCAAGATGGCGCAAGGTTGCATGAATATCCAGATCCAGCTGCGGCGGAAAGATCAACATCCCTTTCTAGATTGGAGCATGCTATCAAAGGTTTGCTCGTAAAATTGGCTCGTACGGGAAAATAATGTTTTGAAAATGAAGAGCATAGTAGGATCAACTTGCCCTGTCAACTGCGAAACATTTGTCACACTCCTTTCCCCAGAGCAAATGAATAGAATCCAAGAGCCTGTTGTGACCGCCCCAAATGTAACTATAAGCATTTTTAGGTTGAGTATATTACCTCATATGGGTATAGGTCAATATCCTGCTTCCTGATCTCATGGCACTCAAACAGCAGACGTTACGCCTTCAAACATTCAGTGAATTCATGGCAATTAGTGCCAACAAGTCTGGTCAACTTAAGCTGGGAATTGAAACTGACATGGCCACCATGGAACTGAAATTTACACATTTGGATAATCCGAAAATCGGTAATAGTGAAAGCTAATTCTGTCGCCGATTTCTTATGGATCAATTTAGCTGGACAATCAACGCCCTCCGAGGATGACGACCGAGAATCATTTTATACTGTTCGCGTAAAGACAGAAGATATCGCCAATTTCCTCGATGGTCACCAACTAGAACCGGAAAATGCAGTGTGCAGTAAGATTATATATAGCATTTCCTTCCATCTTCTTACCTTTTTTTTTCCTGGACTAGGTATTACCGATTCCGCCCAATTAGTCTTCTTTCTGTACTCTAACATGGACAAATTTCAACCTCAAGATGCACCTGTACTTAATTCGTCTCTCAATACTCCTGTAGTAATGACTTGTCATGTACCAGTATACATCGAATAATACAAAGTTCAGCATAGGAGGGGATCCACTGGAGAAGATGAAATAGTTGCCGATTTATGCAACTTGCTCAGTAATATCAAAGTAAATTACTTAATGGAGAATTGAAGGATGTTTACGATTATAAACAAACCGTTCCTTTTCCTTGGCCAATCTAACGTTGCAGCGAATTGCGCACTTGCAACAAATATAAACCTTTTCTTGGCTATGAACTATTTATTGAAGCCTACCAATTGCTAAAACATACATTTACATTTCCTTTGAACATATTCGCAGTTTAATAGGAAGCTTGACAGGCACAGGTTTGCCTTCAAGTCCGTACCCGACCAATGGGAATAGGGATCTGTCTGTGACAGCGGAAAAATCAGAAGTTGGAAGTTCCAAGTTGAGCCCCAGCGAAAGACCATCACTGTTTGCTCAAATCTAATGGCCGCTATTGATGGAATCGTGCCGGTAGAAACAAAGCCTGTTGTTGGCATTATCTACCCGCCACCAGATATTCGAAGTACGTCCAAGCATTCAAACAATGCTATAATTAACCGCTATTATTTTTCGTTTGTCATAGAGTTTGCCGATAAAGCCGCAGAGCATCTCGCTCACAAAGGCCCACATTTGGAAGAACATATTCGAGAAAATGAAAAACATAACCCAAAGTTTTGCTTTTTGAATCCAAACGATCCTTATCATGCGTATTATCAATTCAAACTTAAAGAAGCAAGAGAAGGCAAATGTAAGATCGTAGATTTTTAATTCTGTCATTACTCACTTCCTAATAGTGACACCGAAGAAACAAGAGGTCAAGGATGAACAATTAGAACAAGCACCAGAAGAATCACTTAAATTGAAGGAACCAGAAGCGTTCGAGTTCTCTGCCCCCATGCCGGCCATGTCTGCTCAAGATCTGTAAGTAGTTCGTCATGAAAAAGAAACAAAGCGATGCTAAATCGGTATAATCAGCGACATTATGAAACTTACTGCTCAGTTTGCTGCACGTAACGGTCGACAATTTATCAGTCAGCTTGCCCAGAGAGAATCAAGAAACTACCAATTTGACTTTTTACGACCATCGCATAGCTTGTTTCCGTATTTTACCGAACTTGTCAAACAGTACACCAAGGTGTTGGCCCCACCAAAAGATCTTAAAGATAAACTCCAAAAAAATATAACAAACAAATACCGAATCTTAGACCGAGTCAAAGAACGAGTCGAATGGGTTGCATGGGTAAAGGCAGAACAAAAGAAAAAAGAAGATGAAGATGAAAAAGAAAAACGTAAGTATCTGGCAGAGTATACACAGTGCTGATAGTCAACGATAGTTGCCTATGCTAGCATTGACTGGCACGATTTCATCATTGTGGAAACGATCGAATTCACTGAAGCTGACGAGCAAGCCGATCTGCAACCACCAGTAAGTCTTTCAGAACTAGAGAATATGTCGCTGGCCCAAAAGAGAATGGCCTCCATGCCAGAACCAGTTCAGGAAGAGAAACCTGGTGATATGGAGATGGATGTAAGTTTTCATTTTATGTGTCACTTCATACTAAGACATCTGGATTAGATCGAAGACGTCGACATGGAAGAAGAGGAAGAAGAAGAAGAAGTCCCTGCTGCTCGACCAGAAGTGCAACAGGCCAATGTTCCAGACACCAATGCACCTATCAAAATTCGCACAGATTACAAACCGAAGATTTTTGGATCATCCTCTAAAGCCAATGAACCTACACAGATCTGTCCTCGTTGTGGTGAACCAATTCCTGTTTCAGAGATGGATGAGCACATGCGTATCGAACTATTGGATCCAAAATGGAAGGAGCAAAAATTGGCAATGGAAGCAAAGATGAAAGACAGCAATTTATTGCAAGAGGGTACAGATGTAGCCAAGATATTGAAAAACTTTTCTGGATACCGTTCGGATATCTTTGGTACTGAGGAAACAGAGATCGGTAAAAAGATTGCAGAAGAACAAGAAGAAGCAAAAAAGAAAGAACGTGTTATTTGGGATGGTCATACTGCGACAATCAATCTGGCCACCCAAAGAGCAGCACAGAACATGAGCATCGAGGAGCAAATTGCAGCCATCCATCGAAGCAAGGGATTTGCACCGTAAGTTCAATTGGAACAAAAGGATCTTCGTGTATATTTACGTGATTGTTCCTGTAGAGATCAAATAGGACCACATATCCCTTCTGCACCTGTACCAGAGCCATCTACTGCTTATTCTGCACAAGCACAGCAAACTTATTATAACGCACCGCCTCACACTGGCTCCCCTGCTATTCCTGACGGGTCCAATCTTTTTGTCAATCAATTACCAGGAATGTATAATATGCAACATGCTGTTCCAGATGCCAATAATCTTGTTCGTAAACCGGAAGAAGAATTGGATGAGCATCCTGAAGCTAAGCGAGCACGGTTCGAAGCTGCAGTACCTGCTGAGAACAATCAGTGGGT
Source organism: Apophysomyces variabilis (assembly GCA_002749535.1). NCBI lineage: Eukaryota > Fungi > Mucoromycota > Mucoromycetes > Mucorales > Mucoraceae > Apophysomyces > Apophysomyces variabilis. The sequence continues at coordinate 1,169,713 of MZZL01000393.1, read as the reverse complement.
AGCACAACCGGTATGATTTTTCTTTTTCTTTGTCCGTTGCATTAGCGAGTTTCTCACGTTTTATTACTTTTTTCTTTATCATCAGCAGGGCACTATATCATTGTCGGTCCAGACTCCTGAAATGCCCGATAAGCCAGAATGGAATTTGACAGGAGAGGTAGTGACGGTGACAGATATTTACCCAACGGCCTTGGTGTCGACAATCAAAGATCGTATTGCAGCACAATTAGGTATGCCTGTTGGCAAACAGAAACTGTCGACGGCCACCGGTACGGTGATGAAGAATAGTAACAATCTTCAATTCTATGGTTTGGTGCACGGTAGCATGATCCAGCTTTCACTTAAAGATCGTGGCAAACGATAGATAGTTAGTCAATAATAATAAACGTGTAACTCTTTTTTTTTTCTTAAGTGATGAAGCTCAATGAAGAAGTTTCATATAGGATATCAACGACGATAAGATTGACGTGTCATGCCATGCCAGAAAGGTTCCAAAAAAAGTTTGTTAAACGCGAGCGGCATGACTGCATAATGATAGAGCCACTATCTCTCGGCCGTTCTTCCGACTTACCCTTTCAACTATACCTTTGAAGCATGACCTTTAAGAAGGATTCCAGTTCAGATCAAACCATGGCAAGTTCTGACCACTTTTTGACCCTAAATAGATTGCTCATGTTTGATCCGACAGCATGACACAAGACAACAGGGCGATGACGGTGATGAATCGGATCATGTCTTCTACGATTCCGGTAAACTCCGTTATACGCTTGCATTCTTTGACTTATGTCTTATTTTATACAACCCTTGTTGCGCAAAGATAATGAATTGGATGATATGTCTTTCGATGATGAATGTTTCGCAACCACGTCAAAAAAGGCGTATGAAGTGGATTACGTTGTCCACAACCCAGGGGATTTGTTCCAAATGCAAGACAAGGAGATTGATCAAATCTCGAGCATTTTAAGTGGGCTACCTTGCATTATGTCGGTGATAGAAGGACTAAATTTTTTTTGATCTCCTCTTACCTTGCCCCAGCGTTGCCGAAAACGGCCACCAGAAGTTTGCTGCAGTACTTCTGCTGGAACCAAGAAACATTGTTGGAGCGCTACATGGAATCTCCTAATAACACATTGCAATTAGCGGGCGTCAAGCTCAACCAAGATAGTCTATCATTTATGCGCGCAGTGGATTTGCCAGATTCATCGTTTATGTGCATGATCTGCTGCAGCGATGAACCTGAAATGGAAACTGTGAGCATTTCTTGCGGTCACCGATTCTGTAAAGATTGCTATCAGCAATATGTCTCTCAAAAGATCTGTACGGAAGGCGAGACGAGACGGATAGAATGTCCACAAGATAAATGCAATGTTGTGGTCGACTCGAAGCTGGTTCGATTATTAATGGATAAAGAAACTTTTCTAAAGTATGAACCTCCCTTTTTAGTTCCAAAAGATATGTCTGACGATGAGATTATGTTAACAGATTTGAAGCGCTATTGAATCATAGCTATGTCAATGACAAACGTTACCTGCGATGGTGCCCTGCTCCAGATTGCGAAAACGCTATCGAATGTCACGTTCCCCACAATGTATTTACATCCGTGGTACCAACAGTACTATGTCTGTGTGGCTATTCTTTTTGTTTCGGTTGCGGGTCTGCAGACCACCAGGTAAAGGAGGAAATGGATTGGTGACGGAAAGGCAGTAGTTCAATCTGGTTTTGATTGGGGTTGTAGCCTATAGTATGTTCCCTAGTCAAAAAATGGCTACAAAAATGCAAGGAAGATTCTGAGACGGCTCATTGGATCTCAGCCCACACGAAGGAATGTCCCAGCTGTCAAGCAAGTATAGAGAAGAACGGTGGATGCAACCATATGACATGCAAAAAGTGTCGAGAAGAGTTCTGTTGGGTCTGCATGGGTAACGATATATTGATCGTATGAGGGAATTTTCATACCGAGCAAATTTTGTGCTATGGCTAGGCTTATGGTCTAAACATGTAACAACTTCGTATAATTGCAACCGTTTTGATAAGGATGCCAAGGCAGAGGGGCATCGACAAAGCTCACGTTTAAGCTTGGAGCGATATTTGCACGTAAGCTTTTCTACTAGGGAGTGACCTAGCATAATTGGTTTCACCTATTGTTCCTCATAGTACTACAGCCGATTCTCTAATCACGAACAATCCGCTCAGTTAGACCAAGGTCTTTACTTCTCTATCGAGAAGAAGATGGAAACGCTGCAGCAAACCAGCAGTTTGTCGTGGATTGAGGTTCAATTCTTGAAACATGCTGTGGACGTCGCCGTGCTATGTCGGACGACGCTAAAATGGACCTATGCTTTTGCCTTCTATCTCTACAAGACAAACGAGACAGCTATATTCGAGGTAAATATCGCATTTTGCAATGGAGGGATATTGGTCTGAAGACGTAAGGGTAAAGGACAATCAACGCGATTTGGAACTGGCTACAGAGCAATTGTCCGAATTGCTACAGGAACCTCTAGAGATAGAGAAAATTGCTGAATTGCGCCAGGCTGTGCTGGATAAAACTGTATACGTCAAACATCGTCGTGAAGTACTACTGGAAGATGCTGCCAAAGGATTGGTTGATGGACGATGGACTTTATTAGCAGATCTGAAATAGCTTTGCATAGAACCAGTTGGCAATCAAATAGCATAGGTTAAGCTAAGTGAATAAAAGCATCTGCAGCAAACCGACTAAGAAAGCAAATGCCCTACTGTTATTTCCCAGCTTCGAAAGAAGGAAATCTTCTATGCAACATGGCAGTTTCGTTTTTGGAACGATGAGCAGGCTTCCGGTTCTGTGTACCTCATCCAAGCCACTGTCTTCCTCTTTCTTTTCTCACTTTCGGTTTCAAAATGGTTAGCGTGTTCCTCGACATCGCTATCGGTGATATCAAGGCATTTGAAGAACAGAAAGCCCACTACGACAAAGCAAGAACATGGGTGCAACAATGGGGTTTTACTTATGGCTTCCCAAGCAATGATCTCGACGAGTTTGAGTCGTCTCATCGAGAAACGCTGCGAGATATATTAGCAAACGATCCAAGCACCCAGTCTTTTCGCGTCGAGCCTCCTGTGTCTTTGGGCGGAGGCCGTCTTGTGATTGATTTGTTCCATAAGGATTGTCCGAAAACATGCGAGAATTTTCGAGCCCTTTGCGTTGGCGGCAAGATCGGAAAGAACTCGAAAAAGCTTTTGCATTATAAAGATACCCGACTATTTCGCCTTGTGCCTAATTTCATGGTACAGGGCGGGGATGTAACAAGAGGTATTCTTCTTTCCTTCTGTTAAGCAGCAGTAATAGGCTACTGACGCTTTACATCTTAAGGGGATGGTTCTGGTGGTGAAAGTATCTATAATGGAAGCTTTAATGATGAGAAACCAGGCTTGGCTAAAAAGTTCACTCAAAAGGGAATAGTGGCTATGGCTAATTCAGGTAAAACGAAGAGGGGGAAGTAAGGGAAATGGTTAGACTCACAAAAAACAATTTAAAGGTAAAAACTCCAATACCTCTCAATTCTTCATTACGTTGGTCGATCCGAGTGTCAATCCAAAGACGTTTGAGAAGGCCAATGGCAAATATGTGATCTTTGGACAAGTTACACAGGGATTGGAAGTGCTTCAATCCATCAATGACGTGCCTGTCGTTAAGGAGCAACCTACGTTAGATATCACAGTGACAGATTGTGGGGAACAGAGTTAAAAAGGGAAATTGCTCGTTTGAGAAAATCATTGCTCTAGTTACAATATGCGGGAAGCAAAAGAACAAACAAAACCTGCAATGCTGAGACTACTCTGTTAACGTGCATAAGCTGTTCGGTGACTCGAACGGATGCATCCAGTCATGCGAAAGATTGAACTTCATTTCCAAAGAAAAATTGATACACTTCCTTCGTCTCGCCTACCCCATGTCAAGGAAGGAATGTTACAGATAGAGTGGTAGATAAACAGTACCAAGTACATAAGTCAGTAGAGGTCAAGCAATACACTTGATCTTTAGCAAAGTTTCTGTTATTCTCCGTTTCCCATTGCCACAGTCTACAGTGCAGGAAATAGGACTAGTTTGTTAAGCATTGACGCTACGGAATATCTGGGTATAAGCTGCGCAAATTGCAGGCGCTATTAACTTGTTTGAAATCTGGACAAGGCGTTTAAAATGGTTAACATGGGCAAGTCTGTTGTGCTAATGGCTGCTATGCACGTCAAAACAAGAGGGATAGGCTATCATGAAGATCTACCATGGTCAATCCCTGAAGATTGGGAATATTTTGAACGTATTACAACCAAGCCATACGGAAGAAGTGCAATGACAACGAAAATGGAACCAGACACATGGCACAACGTCATCATCACTGGCAGAAAAACGTGGGATGCCAAGCAAATGAATAAGCAACCGCTGCCTAACAGGTTCAACATTGTGCTTTCGCGAAATCCCATTTATCGCAAAGCTGTGGAAAGCTTCCCCAATGCTGCTTTTGCCACATCGCTTGAAGAGGCCTTACTGCAAGCCGACAACATACCTGGGCGTACGTTTATCCTGGGCGGTTCGGAAGTCTATGCAGCTGCACTTAAACGACCAGAATGCACTCATCTTCTCTTGACCCATGTCTACTGCGACGACGTCCAATGTGACACATTCATGCCTCCCATCGATATGAGTTTGTTCCAATTGGCTTCGCACGAAGAATTGGAAGCGTTCGTGGAAGAAAGTGTCCCAAGAGGAATACGCGAGCATGGAAATACAAAATACGAGTTTCTTCTTTACAAGCGAACTGAAAATCTACCGCACAAGAATTAGTCCCTGTTCGCCTATTTCGTTCCTCTTGGCAAGAAGTATTCCAGCAGAGCGTACTTCACGACATGGATGAGTGTCATCCTAAAGGGCTACACACAAAATCAACTTAATGGACCAACCGACAATATCTGCTTTATATTGCGGCGCGGTGATTGCTATATTAAATAAACAATATATCTTTCTATTTTTTCCTCTTTCCTTGAGGCTCCTCATCTTCATCGTCATGACTGAATACCGGTTTTGGTTGAGTCTTCTTGTATACTATAATACAAATTGAGCAACCTTCCTTGGCATCAACTACAAGTCTTACCATTGCTAACCCACATGGGATCATTTGCAGCTGCATCTGCATATTTAAGTAATGCTTCTCGAGGATCTTCGTCTATAAAGAAGTGTCAATGCTAAGTTATAATTTGCGGAAGCTGTACCTCTGGTGGTATCCTTTCCGAAGCTCGCAATGACTACTTGTTGCTCGTTCATACCGACACGGCCACCTTTACCAGGTCCCTTAACAGGAAGTTCTAACCACGAATTATCAGTTTACGTAAAAGAATTTCAAATCCTTCCATTACCTGGACGATGGGATGCTTTAGGATCTTTTCGCAATTTCTCTCTCTTACGCTTCGAACTCCTTGGTTGGTCGTCTTTGAACATTGGTAAGGCATGCGGCGTGATGATCGGCCGATTAACTTCATAATCATCTACAGCACGCTGCTTCGCTTCTCTGACCACACATAACTTGGCGCCACGGAAAGAATGTGTTGGGCTATAAAACATATTGATCATGCCATCAGCAGACCCGGTAATAATCTAGAAACGAAATGATGACTGTTAGTAATGGCGCGTTTGTTTTTTATTTATATCTCTTACCTGGTTGATACGTGGGTGCCATAACACTTTAACCACACTGGACTGGCCAACATCTGAAATGATACTTATTAGTTAAGGCTCCTTTTTTCCCATCTTCTGCTCTTTGCATACCAAGAGAGTGTTTCACATCTAGTGTCTCTCTATCGAGCATGACTAATCGACCATTTCCTTGTCCTTTAGGTACCGATGTACCTATAAACGATAATCTCGTAGGTTAAATACTCACATTTTGATGCCCTAATACCACGATATACCCGTTAATATTAGCCGTTCATCCGGACTAAATATCACATTTGCTTCGGGATTAACGATGTCCAAATTATACGCGACACGCACTGGTTTCTTGATATTCCGGATATCCCATACTAAATATTATAGAGCATAGCAGATTAGCAATAAACCCTTTCTCTTCTTTTTCTTTCCGTACGTTTCACCGTGTCGTCGCCTCCTCTGGTAACCATCGTATGCCCATTACGAGAAAATATAATGGAGGAAGTTTCGGTTGTCTTTTGATGTGCATCAGGCACGGATAAGGAGGGTTTGACAAACGGGCCGTTGACATTCCATAGGTTCAGTGTGCCGTCTTGGAAGGCACCAGCGATCAATTTCGCATCACAGCTGTAGGCGAGGGCAGTGGCAGCTGATCGTCCTCCACGTTCACGCGATTTGTATGCAATAACAGAGCGTTGTTTCCTCTTATTCTCGACGTCCCATACACGTATTGTTCCATCCTGTGAGGAGGTTGCGAAAGTCTGGCGATCGATGGGATGCCAGGCACCGCTCGTCAATGCACCCACGTGCCCGTCTGTATGTCGTAGATCGCGAATGTAAGGATCGCCCTTTGCAAATTCTCTGATCTCTCCTCCATCGCGATTGAATAATTTGGCACGCGCACTCCCAGAAATAACCAAGAATGAATCGCCAGTTAGCGAATATAGGACCTGATGGATCTGATGTCCACCACATGGTTCCATGCTTCGAAATGGTCGAAAAGCGTTGTTCATGCCGGCGAAATCCCAAAATTTCAGTTGATAATCATAGCCTCCACTGATCAATCGGGATCCTGATGGATCGAGTGCCAGAGCGGAAACTGTACGGAAATGATCCTTAAGTTGGACTTCATGTGTTATAGGAGGTACGGTGTAATCGATTTCGTCGTCCTCACTATCATCGATCCCTGAAACCTCTTCTTCTTCATTGTCTTGGATGTTTTGTTCTTGGTTAGCGGTATTCGATTCAGCTGTAGGGGTTGGCATCTCTATTCGATTCGCTTGTTCTTTCTTCGGTACAGTTACAGCCTGCAATAATACACTTTGTATGCCTTACCTGTCGCTTTGTCTTTTCGAACTCTTTGGACATATCTTTTTTCTTTTCTTGCTTTCCAAATGACGTGGGTAGAAAGCTTTTCAACGCATCCCAGTCGCTATTGTTTGTTGAAAGTGCCGTCTTGTCAGTCGATGGCGCCTTTTTGGAACCAAATGACGATGGCAAGAGCTTAGATAATTCGTCATTCTACTATAGTTATGAGATCGCTAGCCATTTCTACTGCTGATACCTACAAAGCCAGACATCGATTCGAATGATCGCAAAACGTGGAACCGTAACTGTGCACTTTTTTGACCGACTTAACGGTGGGTAGCGTTAAGATGAGCCAATAGCAATGTAGCATTGTCCATAGTGTAATTGAATCCCAGTAGAAACGTTCAGCGGGAAATGAGAATGGATCGCGTTTTGCTGCATTCTTAGCCTACAAACGGCAATAACCATATAGTACTTATAACTGTTTGTCGACTTTAGTCTTATCAATGTAAAGGCGCTCAAATTTGTTCTCGCTTAATATCCTTGTTTCTATGTATTTACTACCAGTCTTTATTCCTATCCAAACTGTTCGTAAAAGCATCCTAAGAGCATCCTGCAACATTGCTAAGATTTATTCCAATCAAACTTTAATAGTGTCAGTAATTAGCAATGATTGGTGTCATTAAGCTAGACTTTGCTTGAGCCATCTAACTTATGACCTTGAAAATAATACCGATAGACGTAAGCTTTGTACCCGTCCTTCTTACATAATGGTCTTTGCCAAGAAAAGCCGTCCGGAGGGAAAGCAAAAGTGAACAGACTATGTATAGATCAAAGAAACCACCTGTTAATGTGAAATATCTACTAAAGTAGTTATTGCACGAGTGAAAAGCCAGGAAGTATTCGATATGTTGTAGACATGCAGATCTTCGCTTTATGCGACAAAAGTGCTCACAAGTGCTGACAGTATAAGCTTATTTATGCACTTTGTAAGCTTTTGAATCTTGATATGCTTACCGTGCTACGAAAGATTGATAGTATAATTAACGATTATCATCTATTCGGACATAACGTATGCTAAATCGCCATTCGTAAACCGGAGTTTGAAATAGTGATGTAAAAAGAGCTCTCCCACATCACAAGTTGCTGTTGACTTCTTTCTTTACTGGGAAAGATGAGTAACCCACTTTTTGTTGTGGTAAGCAAAATTAAAATGTTTATACTGTGTTTCGCAGTCTTCAACACTTGACATAGAATCGGGAAACTGCAAGAGTTCAGCTGCATCCTACAAATCATCCATCGCTCTCAAAAGCGGAACTGCTGAAAGAGTTTGGATACACACTGGCATGCTGGGTTCTTCTTGGTATCGCAGTTAGCGTTAATACCGTTTGTGGATATATTGTGGAAAAGCTATGGTATTGACATTGGTATGAAAAGAGATGATTCAAATATGGCGAAAGGTTAAGAAAAGAATGGCTGTTATCCTAGTTGGCCCGGCGATGATTGTAAGACGGTCTATGGTCCTTATCGTTCCTGCCATCCATAAAATCCTCTTCAATTGGGCCTACACTTGACGTGTAACGAAACTCATCAATCAGCGGTAGCCCACTGTCTGGATTTTTAGCCATCATTGTCAATTTCTTTTTGAATGGTGACCATTGAACTAGGCAAAAAAGTGAGTTTCACTTTGGTGATACAACGGTAGATTTTCAATAGACCTACCATATGGCTTGAGACCCTTATTAAAGTTCGACTGACAGCGGATACCAAGATACACGTTAATCTGAGATATAGCAAGTTTGAATTTTAATTGTTGCCGTTAACAGGATAGCTTCTTACCAAAGCCAGAACGCATGATGCGATACCTAAAGAGTGACACGAATAGAGTCAATAATTATCCCAATTAGAAAAAAACCTGTTACCATAAACGATGAAAGTGTACCAGGTGTCTGTTCTGGCACTTGTACCAAGGATGATACCATTCAGGACGATGACAATAAATTGAAATACTAAGAAAACAGTCATCATCCACCGAGATTCTTCAGCGATCTTCTCCAAAAAGTGATGAGTAAATCAACTTGAAGTAAGACACGATATTTACCGCTTTTCTTCCAAGTATGAGAACAAAAATGGATATGAACGTCAAGACGACACTAGTTATACAGTATGGCTTCGATCGAATAGCGCCAAACAGTGCAGCATAAAAAACCATGGGTAGTACTTCGAAAAATATATCTATCTTTACGGCCAAGGCAAACAGCTGAACTTGATGATACATTGCTAGAATTTACCAAACATGAGTCGCGATTTTTGAAACGCCAAAAGAGAAGAAACCACTTACTTTGGATTTGGAGTTCTGCCCCCAACTTTTTGTAAACGTACCAGCCGTAATCTTTTGACACTTTGCAAGCTACATACACGGTTGGGATGGCAACCAGAAATATCAATGCTGTCATAACGCATTGGAGATATAGATTGGTTTGTACAGCATCGACCCACTTGATGGATTCAATGATTTGCTGTGATATTTGATATGGATTGTCAGTAATCTCAGTTTTCACTGGTTTATCCATGCCTATTTTACCATTGAACCAAGAGCTCCAGAGAATAAAGTGGAAGCAGCAGAGGTTAGAATAGCGGGTGAGTTGCATCGAATAAGCTATAATCAGGGATCGGAGCAAATGTGAGTCAAAATAAACTAAGCGTTGCCGTATCTTTCTTTTTTTTTGTGTTGCTTTTGGCTTAGCCTCTTCTTAGAATACCATGGGTTACCCCGTCAAATACGAGCCATAGTCTCCATAGCTCAAACACGATAAATAGCATCGTCTCAATCTTCACACGAAGCGCTTTGTTAGTGGTGTCAAGCGGTCCAGGTGCATCACGAACAAAGACAAGGACTAAGGTGGCAATGAGAATCGGCAGTGTAATAACCACTTGCAATCCCGCAAGTGCCATAAGTCGCTTGGTCCACTTGGTCGCGTTAAGTCGAGCACGCTTTAAAAATCGCAACAGTGTTAGACTATACTGGTTTTGAAATAGTCAAAGAACGTACGGCTTTCTCTCCAAGACAAATAAGCATGATGTGGCAAATTATGCTTCAAAAAGGGAAAAGAGAAAGATGTAGAAAAAGGAGCATAACTTTAAGTATAGAATGGGACGTGACAAAATGAGGCTCAGTGGTATGAAAGACATCAACGTCATAGTTACCATCAGCAGGTCGTTTGGCTGTATGGCTATCGTTTGATTTTTCATTTATGTCTATACGAGTATGCATATCAAACACTACGATAATTCTATGATGTCTTTGCTACCACTTTATCACAAATACCCTGAAAGATTGGGAATAGATTGGATTTTGCGAAAGAACGAACATAGGATCCTTCGCCTTCAGCTTCCACCATCTGCGTGAATCCCGGATCAATCGGAACACGACCAAAAAAGTCGATTCCGTATTCGTTTGCCATTGATTCACCGCCTCCGGACGAAAAAATATTCGTGCATTCCTAAATGACATAACAAGTTGGAAGTCTCTCTCTTACACCTCCAATAAAACTAAAAAAAAAAAAGGACTCACGGTGCAATGGGGGCATACGAAACCGCTCATGTTCTCAACCACACCTAAGACAGGCAGCTTGACCTTTTTGCAGAACGAGAGCTCCTTCCGAACGTCGGCTATAGCTACCCCTTGTGGTGTTGTCACAATCACAGCTCCGTCTGGCTCAAATGCTTTTAGGTATTCGACGACGCCAATATGTTCATCCGATGTGCCAGGTGGGGTATCGATCAATAGATAATCTAGTTCACCCCAGTAAACATCTTGCAAGAATTGCTTAATCATCGCTTTAAGGGAAAAAAAGACACTATGATTACATTCAATGAAATTAACATATCTATGCCCACTTGCCATTCTTTTTAGGTCCTCGCCATACAACAGAATCATTTTTGCTCCCTAAAAGGAAACCAATCGACATACATGACAGACGTTGCTGTTCATCCGCATAAACGGGTACCCAACTGTTTTCTGTAGAGTTAGCGACAGACGGTTCAATGGGTGCATGCTTTATCAAGTGTAATTACCCTTGGGAAGCTTGGTGAACTTGCTTTCCGTCCAAACCAAGCATACGAGGAATGCTTGGTCCTGTTAGATCGATGTCGAGTATACCCACCTTGAATCCCTTCTGTACTAGGCCAAGAGCTAATTGGGTTGTAACAGAAGATTTCCCAACACCACCTTTTCCTGAAAGAATGAGCACGATGTGTTTGATGTTGGATAGGTTGATTTCACTCATGAAAGTGGTATAGATCGTTTTGCTTAATAATTAATTCTGATGTGAATTTTCAGTCGAACTTAGAAAGGCCCGACCGAGGAAAAAAATCGTCCAATGATACGCACAGAAACTGGTACTTGCCTCGGGCAGGCTGGCAATAACAACAGACCGAAGAATTCCTTTATCCAAGCCGACTAAACTATACGCAATTACTTACATTTAGTGCATACATCTTTCTATCACTCTTGTTCACTTGAACTATTTGATTTATTCAAGGGGTAAAATAAAGCACGAAATAAAAATGTGTTCAACGACACAATGCGCCCGAACAATGGTCGAGACAACATCGATTGGGTATCAAATTCATACAGCGCAGTCTGTGTAACGCAGAAAAAAGAGTTGAAAAACGAGGCTACCAGGGGTCGAACCTGGAATCTCCTGATTCGTAGTCAGGCGCCTTATCCATTTGGCCATAGCCCCTTTCACTTTTTTGACACGGTCAGTGGCTTTATTTCTGGCTGCTCAAAGGAAGTAAAAAATACGGAAATGAAAGCTCTTGCGTATACTCGATTCTACGGAAAGTCTTGGTCTTCTTCCTGTTCCTTCGGTTATGTGCACCACATTTTGGGAGATACACGACACTTGGGCGGAGTTCGTGCACAACGTATCTGGCTGGGACACAACGTCTGGCAGTTGTTGGTACACCGCATCTTTTGAGGTACACTACCTTTACGAACCAAAAGATAGGCACACAACAGACTCCAATGGTGCACAACTTTCGTGAATGATGAACTTACTACTTGACCTTGACCTGGGTAAAACCAGTGTTACATGACGCTATTATCTCTGCATTTTATTGTTCTATCCTGACGTATATGCTGTTGTCTTTTAAGTCAAGATAGTATAATTCATAATTATTTTCTTTAGTTTATTATTGCTGTCTTCTATTTTATCTATTTTTTTATTAGTTTCTTTTCCTAAAGATCTTATCTTACTAGTATAAAGTTTAGTAGAAGTTTTCCATGAATAAAAAGAAGAAGACAAAGGGAATAGAAGGGTGAGAGTGACGTCTAAAAGAAAACTCTGTTTGTGCCTCAAGCTCTGTTTATACTTTGAAATTTGTCTTGGTCAAGTTATATTGTTGTCATTGGATCGCTGAGGATCATTGAAGCATATAATTGGCAGAAGTTTATTGTGTATTTCGCAAGAGTCTTTTTTTTTTGGTACCCTTCTATTATTGTATTCCCTTCTTTCGATCACCTTTATTTTATTATTCTCTTTTAAATTCTTTAACACCCTCTTTACGGTTGAGATTATCTTATTGTACCCTTCCCCTTTTATCAATTGTGATTACATTGTACCCTTTTCTTCCAAGTGTTATATTTATTGTGCGCCCTTTCCCTTCTTATGTATATTTGTATTCTCTTTATTTTGTACCTTTCTGTTACTAGACAAAGCACCGCATATGTCATTTTTGACGCGTGGCTTTGACTATTTCCTGGCCTCAAGACAAGATACTTTTTTGGCCGTTTTGAAAAGCATTTCTTTCGCCTTGAGAACACTTTTGAAAGGCCACCTTCCTTTTTGGGACTTGGAACGATTACCATATACGGAAGGTGGGTAGCCAACAAAACAGAGATATCAGTTCACAGACCTTGCCCATAACGGCCCTGATCATTGCAGATATCTTGGCAGTACAAGCTGCCCAGCCCTTTGACAGCTACATTATCTTGCCTCTACTCTCTGCATATAGCTTATTATAGCTGCAAAGATTGCTTTTAACCTTTTTCTTTTTTTTCTTGCATGGCTATTGTTCTCAGCCTTCTTTTTAGTTTTTGTTTTATTTTAGTTTTTATGTTAGTTTCTTTTTTTTTCTGCATTTAATAAAGTTAGCAATCTGACTTACCTGTCTAAATCATTTAGTTACTTCTCTAGAAGTGAACAGAATAAAAGACCCAAAAGCGAATAACGTTCAGAAAGAGACTTATTTAATAAAAAAGGGAACTTAGCCTTGGACAGCATGAAGAACTTAATAGTGTTGAAGGGCAACCTATATTTTCTTACATGTCATTGTATATTGTTTCTTGATTTCAATTGTATTTTGACATTTCCTCTTTATTCTTCAATCAATTATTTTTTTGCTTATTTTCTTTCACTGCGCTCAAAAACGAGTTTTAGTAATTTTCTAGTATCCTAAAATGTCACTAGAATTTTTTTGACTGAAGTTTAATATGGTTGCATTTAAGGAACCTTTTATTTAATTTAGGGTAATTAATACTTGATCTACTTTTATTCCTTTAATGTGAGCTTCCTTTTAACAATGAGCTACTATACAAACTACAATATATCTTGCAAATATTCTGTTTGCTCTACTGCAAATGAGTATGGCTTTGTGATGCAGATCATGCAGACTGTAAGACAGCATGAAGAAAATGACCGCTTGTGATCTTTCGAACATGGTAATAGCGACACGTTTTAAATTAGCTATACTCATTGTTAAATTGCGATTAGCTGCTTCCTCACAAATGCGAGGCATTCTAGTACTGCCCCAGGAGATTGACATGGAAGTTGACTGTAAGATTTAGTTTCCAAAATAATATTTTATTGACTGTGGATGCCTTAGTTTATTATAATGCAGAGGAAACAATAACTGAATCTGCTAGAAACTAACCTCGCGCCAAGTTGGGCTATGAAGCTGCGAAGCAGCCTTTGTAATAAAGCTAAGTTATAATTTATGACATTGCTATTGTATTTACCGAAATTTCAGGATCCTGAGGCCCAGCTATTCTCCTGCTAACAGCTTAATTACTGGCACTAGTGCTCTGGGAAGCTGAGCTATGATCGCGTTGCATCCCACCAAGCAACGTGATCTGACTATTGGTTTTCAACCAACATGTCATGCAATCGTTCGGCATTCAGTTGCTATTGCTGGCTAAGCTCTCTCAGCTTGTGTTCTACGTTGATCAGCTGGCGGCTGAGTGCGACCAAGGTCAACTGTTCACCAGTTATAGGGACAGGCGACGACAGTTGGGCTCCTGTTTGCGCTTCTCTGGCAGCACGGCGTTCAGCAAAACGTTGGTTACGGGATTGAGACATCTAGTAGAATTGAATATGATTTGAATATGAGCATTTTACAATGAAGTTTTTATCTTCTCATTTCAATAGTATGTCAGGGGTACGTTGCCCTTACATACTTCACTAATAAAAGCACAAATAATAAAGTCAGGGAAGCTTTTCTTTTTCTTTTTCACTTTCTCTTCGATTTTTACTTTCTTTTCCTATACAATCTATGCAGCACGTTATAGGTATTGTTGTAAGGTAGTTTTAACATTGTGAAAGGGCTCATTGCTAATGGCGCACTTAGACATGCTGAATTCCCTTTCGCATCAGTAAACGAAGGTATATACTTCAGCTTATTCTTAGTAACGCGTTGAAGTTACATTTCACTTTAGTTTTTTCTCCCTCTTAACTTATCTTCAATTTAGGTCAACCATGGCATAGTCATTGTTCGTTCTCTGAACAAAGCGTCTATCAAATGTGCTATTCGATTTTATTGGACAGGCAATGCAGTGCTGCTTGAAAATTTTTGTAAGTATTAATTATACGATTGGTTAAATTAATGCTGCTAATTCATATATCTCATCTCCATTGCGGTCGTGTTTTTGTAGTATATCTAATCATTCATTGTAAAACAGCTTTAATGATACGGTTTTTAAACGACGTTTAAATTTTTGTAAGCCTAATTATTTGCTTTTTATATATAGCTACAACATAAAGTTGAGTCAGTTTTCATTTGTATCGTTAAAGGATCAATAGAAAGATAAGCAAATGCAGGAGTAGTTTCTATT
This sequence comes from Apophysomyces variabilis, assembly GCA_002749535.1. Classification (NCBI taxonomy): domain Eukaryota; kingdom Fungi; phylum Mucoromycota; class Mucoromycetes; order Mucorales; family Mucoraceae; genus Apophysomyces; species Apophysomyces variabilis. The sequence goes on along the minus strand of MZZL01000393.1, from coordinate 1,154,609 downwards.
GGAATATGCACTAAAATAAAAGATTTGTGAGAGACAGCTAATGATATAATGTATGATTAGATTAAAGATATGAATAAAGTTCACATTTTAGTGACATTTTACTGTCTTTTTAATGAATTTTTTGACCGGCAGAAAAGTACCTAAAACATATGTTTTAGTAATATTCTGGTGTCTTTTTAGTGGGACTTTTGATAGGCAAAATAGTACCTAAAACAAATGTTTTAGTGATGTGCTAGTGTTTTTTAGTGTCTTTTTAAGCAGATAAAAAAGTCACTAAAACAAATGTTCTAGTATACTAGAATATGCCTTTTAAGATCCTAAAACAAAAGTTTTAGTATTCCTAAAATGTTACTAAAATGTACCTAAAACATCAAATTTTTGTAGCATTTTAGTAACATTATAGTTTACTAAAACATAGTGTTCTCTCCAGTGTTTAATGGTACCATATAGACCATCGTTTAGTTTGATACTATCAGTATCAATTGGGTCAGGCTTTCTTAGACCAGTATGATCAAAATGAAAATTGACAAGACCTGTAGTACCAATGTTCAACCTGGGCAAGATATCAAGACCAAAGCAAATGGGTACATTTTCATGAAAAAAGAATAGGAAGATTTCGAAAGCATGTTTGACATTGATTTTATTATAGAAAACAGATAATGTAGTATGATCTATCCATTCATATTTGGAATCCTCATGTTCTAATTGGACATTTTCATTGGACTTGGTAAATAGTACAGAAGAACCAAAAGACTCAAATAATTGAGGCCTAATCAGTGAACATGTAGATCCCATATCAAGTAAGGCATATGTTTTGATGTTCTCTGTAATTACCGGTAAAATCAGAGAATTAGATTTCTGTTTTGGCAAATTGGCAAAATTGAGTGTCAAATTTACATTTCTGCGCATTGGCAGCTATAAGGAGACTGTCTTCATCAGAGTCAAGTTCCATCTTTTCTGCCGTGGCAGGCACTTCATCGCCGGTAGAAGTCTGGATACCAGTTGAAACTGAAGACGTCGACAACGTACATACCAGCACATCGCCAGACGAGGACAACGGCGATCCAGAGCAGACAGCAGTATTGCATCGGTGGCTGGAAGACCAGCCAGGGGTACCACAACGATGACATTTATTCTTGAGTTTCGGTTCTTCATCTTTTTTCCTGGCTTCACATTCGTCCGTGTTGTGGGTTGTAACGTGATGGAAAGAACAAAACTTTCCGGATTTAACCTTTTATTTTCCACGAGAACCGGACATGGAAGGAGCATGCTTAGTTATACATATTTCGGGCTTTCGATCATACAAATTCCAGATTGTTCTTGGCCTCAGCAGAGGCAGACTCCAACGTAATGTCAATATTGCGAACCAGGTCAACAGGGAGACCACGTAGGAAATACCGAATCAGAACATGTGCATCAAGAACATCAGAACGAATGCAGAAAGCATCTTAACGATCAATGAATTGTTCAATAGTCTCTTTATGTTCCTTGAAACGCATTGACAACAATTCTTCGTGAGCACGGGCCTTGTTGTCCTCAACCGCTAAGCCGTAGTTCTTTACAAAAGCAGTTTTGCATTCCTGCCACGTAATTTCCGAAACTGGCTTATTGGAACTTTCAACGAATTGTTTCAGCCAACGACGTTAATCAGGATCCACATGTGTAATAACCAATCGATACCAATCGGCATCAATATCCAGTTGATAACAAAAGATAACGTTTTCAAGCTTCCTCAGGCAAGCTTCAATATTCCGAAATACGATCTCATTCTTTTGAAAAACAATACCGCCAACCCGTTGGAAATAAGGAAACGCCTTGGGACAACCATGAACCTTCGGGCAATGGGAGCAAAGACCGGATTGGAAGGAGTGGCGTTCAATAAATGGTGTTCCGTAAACAATTTGAACTTTTTGCGAGCAGCAGAATCGCGCAAGCTCCATAAAACTAAGTGTTGGCAAGACATATGCTAGGACGCGAAAACTTTATGTTATGAAAACTAATATCTTAGTAAGTGCCATCATAATGTTAAGGTAGAATTTAGTCCTTCTATTTTTAATTGTTGAAATAGTGCATGTATTAGTAGGCTGAGCGCGTACTTATCTACATACCTTTCCAGGTCAATAAAACGGCGTGCTCAAGGACCTTTATTGTAGTCTTTGACCAATAGTTTGGTATTACAAGTTGGGCATAATAGATCTTTCTTGATATGATATGGCAACCAAAGAAACGCTCGAGGAAAGTAAAGGACAGTTGGACCGATCTGGTCCTTATCAAGAGCAAAAAATGCTGACGGTGGTTCGAACCAGAATATACCAAGTCGGTATTGTTTTGGAAAACTTTCTCTCTTAAGCCGTGCTTGCGGGCTTCGCCATATTTAGTATCATCTTCTTTATTGTTTGGTTCTTCATCCTTAGCTACTGCTTCTCCATCTTGAGCATCGATGGTAACACTGTCTTTGCCTTTCTGTTGCTGCTAGTTCTTTGCTTCCGCTTGTCTGGATTAATATATACATATATATTAGCTTAAGTGTAAAATTTAACCGAATAATTTATACCTTTATAGGCTGATGGTTGGACTTAGATATAGTTGTAGGAGCATTTGACGCTGATGTGGAAGCTACGGTATATCTTTCAGTGGCTGACGTGAATGAGAGCTTTGTTGCTTTAAGCGATTCTGTGTCCTGGGTTTTGCAAGGACGTCCTGCACGATAGTCAGAGGAATTCTTTTGTCCAACAGGTCTTCCTCACTTCATTTTTGGAAATTATATTCAGCTTAACTTGGATAAGTTGACACTAATAGAAAAGAAGAGCAATGTTTAGATGATTATCCTTAGAATTTTACCGACCTTACTTGAATTTTAAACTAGACTTAAACATAGGGTTCTCACTGTTTTGATTACATGAAATGTAAGATATTATATGAGCTGTTTATTGGTCGAGCGGTAGCTCAAATGCATTATATCACATTTTCACTGGTTGGCTCTTGCACTATGTGCAAATGCTATTCGTCCATGGCACCCCGAACACTTGAATATTCACGATACAGACACAACAATTACGAAAAATGGTGTGTACCAGTGCATCTCAGCTTTTAAACTTGGGAAATTCTAGAGATCAATACTTTTTAAACCTTGCAATATCTATTTCAATATTTAACTAATGTAAAGTACATGGTTAGCTACTATAAGTTTGTTTCTATTCATTAGTGTGGAATATGATGATAATCAGCGGACAAGAGGGAGAAGAGAGAGACTGCGACCGGAGTTTCGATGGAATAAAGGGTTCTTGTGGTCTTGCGCAGCGTAGAGTTAAAACGTTTCGAGTGTGTATGCAAGAGGCAAAATAAAGAGATGTCAATGGATATCAAAAGTTGGCTGCGTACCGTTTTACAGCACGCAAGTAAAACGAAATAGGTGAGCAGTAGTTAATTTTCCCTACTGTGTAGTATAAGGATCCCGACCGCACATTCCGGGATGTAGACGCTGTCCTGCAAATGTACATTTCACTAAAGCCGAAGATGGACACTTATAGTAAGGACAGGATAGAGTATTGGCAATACAAACCCTAATATTTCATCATTTAGCTTATAACGACGGTCATACACAACTTCTTCTGTGCCTTCATGGTACATTACCAATCACATACCGATCCATCCCTTACAACATTCCGGTCGCTTTTTGGATTCCGAGCGAATATCCGCAATATCCACCCATTCCCTATGTTAAGCCTACAGCTAATATGCTCGTACGCGAAGGAAGACATGTAGACAAAAGTGGATTATGTTACCACCCGTACCGATCCTCATGGAAGGAGGATGTAAACGTAGGAATTACGTATATCAGTCTTTTATTCTAAAAACTGGAAAGCAACACACACTTCTAGAGTTAATTGCCATACTGCAGCACGTATTCGGGCAGGAACCGCCAGCCTACACAAAACCAGCATCAAGCCAAAGCATGCTATTGTCGTCGATGGACGCGGGTGGATCACCACAGATCGCCTCAGATAATACAAGCCGAACTCTTTCACCATCCTTCTCACTTCCTGCCACCGTCTCGCCAATGCCCCCTCCACCTCCACCTATGCCTGCTTCTCCTCAGTCACTGCAGGTGAAAGATCCAGCATCGCAGTGGACAGATAACGGCACGGCATACTACAATATCCAGCAGGAGTTATCGGTAACAGGAAACAGAAACCGTATCATATATATCCTCATACAGCCTTTTGTTCATAGACCCTGACTTTGAGTCCGACAGCGTATACAAGCCCAAACCTAAACAACAACAATGGAAGTATCATTCCAAAGTCGTCTTCTGTACCAGTGATGTCCTCCAGTCCTTCTTTAGACCCGAAGTCCGCTTCTCCATCGATAGATAGTCACGAGAGAGACCTCCAAGAAAGATTGCAACGAAAAATCGCAGACAGGATGCAGCATTTTAATTTGACTGTGTCGCGAGAAATGGATAAGCTGTTGGTGACAAACAGGCAATTGAATGAGGGAGAGATGCATATCGAGAATGAGTATAGGAGGTTGCTGGATGTTCGGGAGAGGCTTTGCAAGAACCTGGAAATGATGACTTCCAAAGCTGCCGAGGTGGACGATGTAACGGCAACGGTAAATACTATGCCGGACGTAGCAGTGGATGAAGCGCTTTGCGGAACGACCGTTGTCTATAACCAGTAGGCCTGACATGGGCGTGGTAACACCGTACTTACGAAAATATTAGGATGTTCGAGCTCGTTGCAGACGACAATGCGATTGTGGATACCATCTATTACCTTGCTGAAGCACTCAGTTCCGAACGGATAGATCTTGCCACGTTTATGAAGGTAAGATAGTATAGTGCTTTTCGCGTTACCTATTCATCGAACATAGTGCACTCGTTCTCTTGCGAGAGAACAATTTATGAAAAGAGCACTTATGAAAAAGATTTCTGAGGCACGATAATAAATGTGATTATTTTCCGTGGTGATTCGGACGTATCTGGACAGCCAGATTCTCGTTCTACTCTCTTAAAGGGAATCTTTTTCTTTGTCAGTATGTCAAACATTTGCAATCGATTAGTTATTAAACGATGCGTCTACCATTAACATAGTTGTACACATTGATAACTTGGAAATACTAGCTCATCATCGAGCATTTTCCGTAACTGATCCACAATAAATTTCTCTATCTTGCCCACATTTTTCAAAACTTCCCCAATGGTCAGTACCTGAACACCGTAATTATTTAGAACATCAGAACTTTACCTTGTTTCTGTTTATCCCCCACCACAGATTCGATATGTACATCCCGCAAAAGACTAAGAGCATGTCGATTAGAGAAATGCACACTGCGACCACTTCTCAACCTCTTTTTTTTTTTTTTTTTTTTTTTTT
>MZZL01000393.1:1112589-1149084 GCA_002749535.1 Apophysomyces variabilis | reverse complement strand
TATACGATTACCTTTCCAAGCCGACATCTTTGCCTCGGGTGCCTGTCTCCTCTTCTTCTGGTTCTAGCATTGAGACACAAACACGATCCATACTCTTGATATAAGCTACGACAGCTGTCGCCTCAAACTCGATACTTCGCACACACAGTTGGATGGGTAAACTCATGAACATCATACTAGGATAGTTCATCCGCAGTTCCGTCAGGACGGTCATACTCATATCACCTTTGTATGAAATGAGCAGATGCGCTTGGAAATCCATTTCTGTTTGTGCATTATTCTGTGTGCTTTTGACCGAGGCAGTGGTATTGTGCGTTTGATGATGATGATTCTCCTCGTCATCAATCCAGTCTTGCAACTCTGTACTCTCGCCAGATAAAGATGGGTGGCGTGACATCCATCGAGACTGAGGTACGGATGCAAAAGGTGACGAAGGAGGATAATTTTGCGAGGAGTATGTAGGTGAGGTTGGCGTGGGTGAGAAATAGTGGAGTTGCGGGGAGCTACTGAAAGGATGTTGAGGTGCAACTAAAGGGGAGCGGTGGAACGAGTGCACAAGGTTAAAACGTTGCTGTTGCTGCAGTGGATGGTTCAGTGTCAGTCGCGGTGGTTTCTCGTTACTTCCAGTGGACGAAGCATAATAGACTGGTTCGCTAGAAGGAGAGGACATACGCGAAGGTGAATCCATTGTTTGTGCACAGTTCTGCTGTGTTTCTTCCTGCTCCTTGTCTTCATCATCTTCTTCATAGAATTCAGGAAAAGGATCGGTTATATTGGTTATTTCCACCCTCGGCGCTTCTGATCCCCATGCAAACGATGTCACTTCGATGTCGCCAATGAAAGAAGGTTTGCTAATGCTTTTGAAGTGGCGATTGAGAAATTGCTGTACATGCTCTGCCAGCTCGTGATCGAGCTTGCCCCATTCGATATTGAAGGACATGGAGGCGGGAAAGAAACGAAACCAGTCAAACCTTGCCTGACCAAGCAGTATAAGTCACGAGCAATTCCGAGAGCCCTTGCTATCCCGGGTTTTCATGCGCAGACTAAAAGCTTTGGCACGTCAATGGCCCCAAGAACAGAGGTTGCTGTATGAGTCGGTGATTGACTCGTTGATAAACCATGGCGTGCAAGACGGTACATGAGCAACCTTTGCCATAACCAAACCGCTAATCGTCCCAAATAGATAATGCTCTATTATCAGCCGATTTGCACACGATCAGCGTAAATGCAGCAATTCCACGCCAGGTTCTTTTTGAAAAATAAGCTACCATTGCTTCATTGACTGAGTGCTATGATAATCAGTTATTAAGAGGACTACGCCAGCAAGTAATCGAATATACAATGGCGCCAGAAGAACTAAACACTGTTGGGCAGTGTACTCCCAACGTTTGCGTTCCAACTGGATTCGAAAGGTTCGCTCGGAAGCTTGGAGGATAGAGAATCCTTTCCTTTCTAACAACTATAATGATCAGATTGGATGGTCTATTAAACGGTGGCTTCCGTTTTTGTCAAACAATTGAAATCGGCGGGATAACGACATCGGAGAGAAACAAGGTAAAACTTAGAAACTTTCATAGAACTGAAATGCTCATTTTCTTAATTAGTTTTCTTGTCAAATAGTGCGCTCTTTTCTATCAAATTTTCCAAATGGTACGGTACACCACGTTGACACGATTGGTCTGTTCGAGCCGGCGAAAGTAGCAACAGTTGCGTGGCATGATGCATCTACGCGTATATTTAAAAGTCAGTCGATCTATAGGCAACCGAGCTTCTCTCTAGGATAGACTGCGGCAGAGCATTTTCAATCATGGACATAGCTCGGTATCTGGAAAGCGTGGGAGTTAAGCACGCTATCTCGCCAGTGCAGGAAGCAGCCCTTGTTGTTATCGACGACTTTAGCGGCTTCTTTGAACATGAACCGGATATCATGTCAATACAACGTAAAACTGTTGCTTCTTATATCATGAATCTAACGGTTAGCGATAGTAGAAAGTGTAATTCAAAATGTAAAATTTCTTTGCAAAGCGGGTTTCCTTGTCCTGGTAAGTTCACGCGGTACATGTGCATACGTGTCTGGTATTAAAGCGGGCAAGATAAATCGAAGATGATCCAGTGCGCTGCAAGAAAGAATGGTGAAGTAGTATTAGGATGGAATGCGAACCAGAAACTCTACGAAGAGAGATGGATTCCTTATATGGATGTTCGACTACTGATGTCCAAGTCGATGAATGGAGAGGTGCAATGTAATATCCTGAAGGCTAAAGATGTGGTAAGGGATACGCGGGATTATGCGCAATGCTAAGCACAGTCGTCAGGTGACCCCAAGTCGCTGCATGATTGACTTGAACAAAATAGAGTGAAGGTACATAAATGTCAACAGATATGGTTTAATTTATAGCGGTGAAAGCGTTTATGTGGTAGATCTTCTTAAACAGAATATTTGATGTCAAGTATGATACATTAGGTAGCATAGCCATGCTCTTGTTCACTTTCCGGAAGTGCTGTTTCCAAAGGAGGACTATACGAAATTAATAAATAAACGTAGATTCTCCCTCTCATAACTTACCTTCGTCTTCCCGTCTGATCTGGTCTATGTTGTGCGAAAGGATGATCTGCTGGAGTCAACAGTTCAAAGCTACATAGTAGATCTTCGTTGACACTCATCAAAGCACCAAAATTATCGAATTCTCCACAGTAGTTCGGGGCACTGAATACCGTCACCAGCGTCCGATCATTAAAGAATTCGTACCCATCTTCGACGACCATGTGTGCACGACAAACGAGATCAAGGTCGAATTTGATCAAAAACTCGTTGATGATTTTCTTGCCGAAACAATAGGAAACACCCCGCTCATTTTCCTCCCATTCTACGGCCGTGTCGGATGGATCGGACCAAAGTAAATCATTGAGTAAACCATAATCAGGGACATCAATCGGTCGCTGGATAGCACGTATATCGTCCATTGACTTCATAGACGGACTAGCTGCACGTTAACATACCTTGAATGGGATCTTCTGATCATTACCTTAGACCGCCATGTACACAAAAGATTTTCCCAGCTACCAATGCGGCAATAGGGAGTGTATTAAACACGTCTACAAATATTTTCCAGATCTTGACACTGCATCGTCGTTTGCATTCATCATAAAAGCCATATACTAACAATGATTTTTCTGACTCCGTCGCATGTTTCTCAATACTTTTCCTTTTTACCTCGTGTGACATTGGCGCATTCATGATTTCCTCTCAGCAGGAAAAAGTTCTCGGGGTACTTGATCTTGTAACACATCAACAGCAACATCGTCTCCAGACTCTGCTTGCCACGATCAACATAATCACCCAAAAATAAATAGTTTGCGTCTGGTGGAAATCCACCCATTTGAAAGAGCCGTATAAGATCAGTATATTGACCATGGACCTAAAATAACAGTGTCCACCGCCCCATCCATTGTTAGCTAATCAAACCAAAGAGAATTCCTGTAAGATTGCCTACACACATCTCCTACGATCTTCACGTTAGGACTCAGTTCGATCAAAGACTACAAGGATAAGAGAAAGGAAACAGGTTGGTTACAAGTTGGAATAAATCAAGGACACTTCACTGGTTGACTCAAAAAAATCTCACGAGCCATATGACATATCGCGACTATTTCAGCCTGCTTCAAGCACACGTTTTTTGACAGTTTGCTGTCTAGCAATCGGTTGATACAGTTGTCGATATCTAAAGGCCCATTTAAGGATCGTATGGAAGTAGCGGTCAACTCGTTTTGCGAAACTATCGTTAGCTCATGCAAGTCCATCTCGGTCAAAGGCGGCGAAGGAGACCGACGATCGTCAGCAACAGATGACACGAGAATAGAGGAAATGGAGTTTGCTGTACTGACAGAGGACTCATGTTCAGGGTGAACCACAGACGGTGGCGAGTGCTGCTGCTTTTGCTGCTGTAATTTTCTTGTTTTAGATCGACTACGCTTCGAGTGCGCGTTTCCCATGATAATAAGGAGTAAAAACAAAAGCGATATAAGAAAAGAAATGTAAGCAAGAATATATATTTTAAAAGGCACTAAAAAAAGGACAGTAGCACCATGTCGAGAGGGTTTCTGTCACATGGCGTTCTGGAACAAAGAAGGTCCAAGCGTAAAATCCGTCGTAAGTTACACTTTCCGCGCTTTTTTTTTCTTTTTTTCTTTCCACACGAAAAAAGAAAGCGGAGATCAACAATGGATTTCAATGTATATAGCATGCACGGCAGTTAAATCCTATTGCATCATTTGAGAACATCAGATTCCTCGTGTTCGTCTAGAACGTAGAGGATAGCATTTGTGATCCGATAGAACACCCCATCGTTCTTAGACTAGCTGAAATACTGAAACAGCCAATTCATCTTTCCCTTTATTGCGCGTTGATGCTGTCCAACTCAAACGTATGGATTCGCCTGCTTTATTTCAAACTTGGAGTGAAAGTACGTAAAAAATGGCGATCGAGTTTATCCATGACAATAGCAAATAATTTGTGTCCTCCGAACAACAGCATCTTATTATGCATGACTGTAAGCATTCGAACTCCTTCGTTGCGTAAACTGTGAATCTCCCCGCGGTACAGGTTTTGCTGGTTATTCGGTCCATTTCTCGATCGTATAGTCGCCGGTATTACGCCAGCATAATTTACCCTCTTCCTCCCTTTCTATTCCAATATTACCAGCCGGCAGCATCATGTGGTATGTTGCTTCACAGTTGAATTCGAGAAAGATAAGTGTGATGTAATGCCCTTCCCGGTAAAACTAAAGTATACAAGCAAAAAAATCACGTTTAGGACTCCATAACCCAGTCTCTGTAGTTCACAATACCCTGAGAACAATTTGTGATCAACAGGACTGCCACCTTGTCGGGCTGTAGCAAGGAATTGCAAGTAGGCAAACGGTAGTTTCGTGATGTATCGGGTAAGACTGATACGTTTGGCAGCAAATAACGGAGAAAGTAAGTCAGCTTTTCCTGCTTTCACGGTTTATATGAAATATTCGTCAGTCTGTACAAGTTAGTTGCTAATTAAGACGTGAATTAGGGAAGGGCATAAAAACGACATGGTTGAAGGAGAGGGTGGGAGGAAGAGGGTGGAGAAAAGAGACACAAACAAGCTGCGACAGAAAACCGTCCAAATCGCTAATTCAATTTGTCCTCTGATGGCCTAGCGTTTCGGTCTGTCAGCCTTCTCCGATTGTTTTAAGCTATTGAGGATATTAAAAAACTTTTTGCCACGGTGACAATATAAAAAATTAGTAAAAACTAACATTCGTGAGCACTGTCTAAAGAGTGCTTCATATTGTTTGAATAGGAACAAAGTGACCACGGTTGAGTGACACTATTTCAACGACAAAGCGAATAAGTTCTTCGGTCTTTGACTTTTTTTTTCTAATAGTACATCCGAAAAAGCAACTGATCTATCGCACCTAATGATCGTTTCTGTTCTTTTGCTTATCTTTGGTCTATTTGACCTTCAGACCGTTTGTATCTTGCTTGGACGAATCTTACGTTTGTTAAAGCATCAAGCTCATATTACACGGTGTTGCGTAATGCTTAACGAACAAATAAATACCTATATATCCTTCCCTAGCATTAATTGGATTGTCCATGGACACTGAATCCAGTTAGTGTAGCGTTTATTTTTTATTTTTTATTTTTTATTTTTTTGCTTCAGTCGAAATCGATCTTTCACTATGGACAATTTCGTATACTCTTACCATGTGCAAATACCAACAGTGTTTCAATCCTTACTTGGATAAATATTTACATTAATCTACTTATTCTTGCCGAGATATACTTGAAAAACCTGTTAATGCATGCCTTCCTTAGCACGGTATTGCATCGGAGTTTGAAGCAAATACTTAACAAGAAGTGAGAAGTCGGCCAATGAATGGCTTTGGCTTCCATGGATAGTCATCACACGGAGCAGGTGGTCTATGCTTCTACTTCTCTTACTTCACATTTCCTTATTCATGACACTAGGCCAGCAAAGCGGTTTCTACCTTATTCCAGTTTCATGCTTTATCAACAAGCGATGATTCTAGCATCTGGATTATCCTGTCCACACATACAATGAGCAACTCTAAGACGTTGAAGCCAAAACGATTGCAAGTAAACTTTTCATTGAAGATTTTGGCGTTCTAATCGAAGCATTGGACTAGGCCATTAAAACACCGCGTGATTCCAAAGAACGCTCAAGTATGCTTGATTACCAAAGACGCGGAAGAACCATACGAAGAAAAAATTCGACAAGAAAACATTGGCACAGTGACAAAAGTAAAGTCAAAGAAAAACGACCTATATAGCGTGTTTTCTAAACCGGAGAAAAGGTGATAAGTATCCAAACCCTGTCCAGTACATACAAACAATTTGCAGCGAGGCGAGAATTAGCATCGACATACTACATGTTTCTTGTTGATGATCGCGTCAGTCCTTTAATGCCAAAAATGTTAGGCACACCATTTTTCAGAAAGAATAAGTATGCCGCTTTATACTACGAAAAATGACTAGTGCTAACAGTCATCAGATTCCCAGTACCGGTTAAAGTAACTACACGAAGCTTAAAACCTGCGGTCGAACGAGCATTAGGATCAACTTACACCAAGTTAAATGGCGGGGTTACACAGTAAGTGAGCAATTGCTGAGGAAATGGAATCCTGAAGTCAATATCTAGTGCAGTCAAAATTGGAAACTTTGACATGAGCCAACAGCAGGTTCTCGAGAATTACCTGACAGTACTTCCTCATTACGTTAATCTATTGCCAAAAAAATGGAAAAACATACAGATCGTCTCGATAAAGTCAGATTCTTCCCCAAGCTTGCCCGTGTACAGCAGCTTACCCGACACTGCTAAATCAGAAAAGAAATCAAAAGCATAAATGTGTGCAAATCGAAAGTAATCTCGGGTAAGAGCACTGTCTATGTGTTAGTCCAGTAGTATGTATTATTAGACTGTAATTAGAAAGAATTAAAGCTATGGTATCAACATGCAGGCTTTACTGTATCTATTATACAAAGCAAAAAATCGTAAAACTTTAAAACAAGAAACTTTAGTACTACACAACCACAGGTGTCATTGCGCTATTTAGAAACTGTGAAACCTTTCCTGGTTGTGGTCTTCTCAAATTTCGTAGTTTCTTCAATACTTTCAGTTCTCTTTTGTTTTAGCAATCATTTTTATACAGCAAACTCGTTTTCAAGTAGCAGATTTTGTCATAGTATAATGCTGCAATTTTGCCCTCACTGCCACGGAACGAAACACTCTTGCACTACTGAGCAATTGTTTTGACGAACTCTGAATCTTGCACACACTCAGGGACAGGAATTGTTGCGAATTGTCAACATAACTGTAGCTAGAAGTTAGCCAATTTATCTACGTACCTACTGTGAACTGCGTTTACTGACCATTTCTCTGTTTCCAACCTCATAAGAAACGTTGAGTAGTGCTATATAAAAACAAATTATAGTTGCATTTTACTGAGTCTGCGGCGTAGTGGTCTCTAACAAATAAAATGGTGTATATCTTCAGACACACTGTATCACTAGCACTGAAGTGTTTAATGCCGAAAACATAGTAAATTAAAACGTGATATCAAAATCATTACTAAGGAAACGGATATTACACAGTTAGCTGGAACGATCACCAATACAAGCTTAATCTTTTATAAAAAGTTAAAATAACGACAGCTTATTCACAGATAATATTTCATTTTAGATAGATAATATAGTTATTTTGTAAAAAGAAACCATAAAATGGCCTTTAAATCTAGCAACCGCTTGCACAATGATCACCCGGTTTTATCTGACACAACAACCTCGTTGAGCCCAATCTAGGAATAATTAATCTCCGCTCCTGGTTGATCAATGCCTGCTGATAGAGCGGTATGCCAAGTCCCCGTCCTCTTCATACACCATTGATAACGAGAATTGTCGGATCGAGGGGAAAAAGGGCCCAGCCTATGCTTTGCTCAGAAACGTGAGGATACTATGATTTCGACTAGGCTGGGAGAGTGTCGCATAAACTTCCAACCTATATGAAGTACCCAGTCACGATTTGATGTTGTCTAACGAAGTATCATCTTCCTTTCCTTTTCTCTCTTTCTTAGGAACACGTTTTCATATAGCCATAAGCTCTCGCAAAAAAAAGGAAGTTACTTTCAGAAGCCTTAAAACATGTACCTTGCGAGGGTTATAATGGTCGACGAGTATTTCACGTCGCAGATTTATCCTGATTGTAGCAAACAGAGAGTTGAAAAAGCAGCAAGAACGGCCTGGAAGCCATGAAAAAGCAGGTGCAGCTTTACATGCGGTACTAAGATGTAACAGTTGCGCTACACTCTGGAAACCGTGACGTTTTTGGCGCGAGAATATTTTGGCTGTTTTCAAGAATAATGATAAACAATAATGAGCGTCCTTCTTCTTTCAAACGGTCAGCCAAGTCAAAAACAAGTCCGGAAATGCAAGAGCCGGTCTTTCCATAACTGGAAACTGGTTATAAGCTATTACCTTTTTATATTATCTGCTCAAATCAAGGATAAGAAACAAGACTGCCTTTCACGTTATTTGCAAGGGACAAGACAGGTTCACTAGTACAGAATTTCATGGATGATGCTGATTCAGGATAAGTTTGCCATTATCATAGTAAAAAGAAAAGAATAAGACTCGCAATAGTTGAACGCAATAGAGATTGCATTCAACTATCTTTGTCTTCAATCCCTATCGTCGAATTACACTATGTAAGCAATGGCAATCGATCTTGAGCGAACAAATATTTTTTATTGTCATTATCTGTCTGTTTCTGACGGAAATGGCCCAGAATATCCCACCATTGCGTTGGCGAAGACATCATGGTTATGGTTACAGATATGTTCTTTATGAGCGCATATTGAGTCGATGCGGCTTTCCTGTTCGCGTTTGATTTTCTTTATCGCCCCGGAATGAGTACCAGTACCTCCCCCCTTCCCCCTCACGGAGTGTGTATGCTTTGGATAGGGATGGTGTGACTGTACGCAGACGCTTCTTATCCAGTATGAAAACTGCATAGACAGCATTTCCTTTTTGCCAATTCTTCATGCTACACGGTCCCCTGTTCATGCGCAGGGATTACCATTCATGGTAAGCAAAAAACATTCAAGGGTTCTTTCCCATTGAATAACCATGGATTATCGTTATGCGCTCCAATGAATTTTGCCTCCATAGAAGGATCTACTCGATGCAAATCAAAGACGCCTTCCATATTGTTGTTTTGCAGGTATCGTGGATTAAAAGAGTTCGAGATCTTAAATACACCGAATTAAACGGCCTTTCGTTGGAAGCTATTGTCTTTCGTATACAAGTCTTGCCAATGAAGCATTAGCTCAGTTCGTACATGACGGATCCGAAAAGAAGAAGAGCAGGATAATCCGCTTTTGCAAAAATAGACTTCCTTCTCGACTCGCACATACAAAGTTGCAGACTCCTTTCTCAATTAAATTAGACGTTCAACGTCGTGCTCCCGTACATAAGCGGATGAAAATAAAAATCAGCTTTTAATGATGAGAATGCCTGGCAAATAATGAAAAATATTTAGTCTCGGATGCGAAAGACAGAGATGACGACGCCGCCGAGGCGTAGGATTGATATTGTGGAAGCCTTTCCCGACTTTTCTGTTCTCCGTTCGACAATTGTCGTTCCTGCTGACCAGACGACAGGCCAGTGGTCGCTAAGTCAGGTAGAGATATACAGTCTCGAGAACGTTCAGATAAATAAATACTAGAATTTTGCTGGATCGGAGATCGACCAACTACTTTGCTTAATAATGGTGGCGAAACATGTACCGAGCTAGCGGTGCTGGAGGCAGGTTGACGTCCGTGAGAAGGGGAGGGATGTGAATCGAGGGAATAAGGTACTTGTGGCGGAGAAGGTGGAGAAACATGCAGCAATAAGCTTTGATCAAATGACGGTGACCTCGAAGGAGACCATGCGTTCCGAGCAAATTGCAATCCGTAGTCATCTGGTAAACCTCCACTGTTTCGAGAAAATAGAGGGTAATAACTGTACATATTGGGTGTCGTGGGGAGCCCTGGTGACGCCGCGTCTGAGAATAGCCGATAATCATTATGACCGGAGGAACATCGCTTGTCTCTGCTGGACATGCCTGGCGAAGGAGGTGATCGTGGTACAATGTCGATCTCGAGACCTGTTGAAAAAGGTGAATACCAGTTCTGCGGGTGAATTTCTGTATCATGCTTCGAATCCATCGGTTTGTGCTTTTCCACGTTCAGGTTTTGTATAGCAGCTGTCAAATTCTTCGCCGAACCATGTCCCTTCTTCTTATTCCAAGTTTCAGATACAGCAGGTTTCGTTGCAGTTGGAGTAGTGTTATTCGCTGGAAAAACAGAAGCAGGCATTGATCTATCTTGCTGCATGGGGGTATTGGCCTTGTTGAACTTCCGTACGGATTTCTGCGCTTCACGAGTAGCCCGTTTTTTGGTACTGATTCGTTCCACAGATTCAACTTCCGGTCTGGAAAGCAAACTTGGGACTTTCGCTGGCAAGATCGGTTGTGATACCTTAACCTTGTTCTGCTTTTTTTTCTTCCGCTTGTCACCACAATTTTCCTTTTTATCGTTGGATTCCAGTTTTAGCAAATCAACCTCTTTACAATCAGGGCAATGTGTATCGACGTGTGTCGCGGGTTCAATAACAGGCGGCCTAACCATTGCAGGATAAGGTCCTCCTGTCGATTGGTTTCCAGACTCAGACTTTGCCAAACGAGAAAGACTTTTTGCGGATGTGTCATTCTCGGATAGTGGATGTATAATCGGATGGTGGTGGTCGGGCAACGATTGATCATCCCGTGAAAATGATCTATATGTAATGGATGAAGAAGATGCAATTGAATTGCCCTTTTCCGATGACAGGTGAGCATGGTGGTCCAGCTTTTCGGTGGCAGAAGTTTCTGTTTTGGGTGGATACCAGTTGGATTTCACAGATGTTGACAGGGATGCAGTAGGTGATGAAGATGATGAAAATAAACGAGACAAGTATGGCACTTTTTTTGTATTTATATACATTGTACCGGGGATCCGGTATTCTGCCAATATCTCGAGACAACTGTCAAGTGTGTGACCGGCCCGAGTCTACGCAAAAAAAATTATTTAGTATGGGAACGCTGTGTTATGCCGCAGCATGTACCTTATGAAGACCTCGACAGACAAGGATAGTAAAACATAATACAATACCAAGAAAAACCATAAAAGATCCAAATGAATGCACTGGCAAATACCGAGAGAGTAGCATTAAAATGGAAACCTTTGCTGGGTCTGATTCTCTGCGTTGCGATAGCTGAGGGCTGTGCGCAATAAATGTCGTATGCACTTTAGATTGAAAGGGTGACGAGAATATTGTGCAAAATCTCTTGATTTGGGAAGAAACGGCAATGCAAAGAATAGTAACAAGCGAGACGAGGATCAACGCGACCGGAAATGCCACAATGACAGACGTAATGCGTAAATCTCGAGCGCGCATGAGGCCCAATCGTTTTGCGGTGCGTCCAATATACAAAATAGTACGCACAGCCTAAATCGGTCGTAAGCAAGAAAAAGGAGGAAAAGGAAAGGGTAAAGTGTTAGCGATCCAAAAGGAGCCAGGAAACAACGGGCCAACACTACACACACTAGAAAATGCACTAGAAAATCAATTAGCATGACGTCACGGTAATGAACTTGCTACATACTAGATTTAAACTACGATGTACCTGTTTTCAAAACCTTTTTCGACTGATTACCTTTAAAATGAGCACCGGTTAAAACCTGCAACAGGAATGCAGCAGAACTGAGACGGACGAATATCATGTTATTGAATTCTTAAACATTGGTTCAAGTTATGGAAACAACGTCGTGAGAGCGAGAATGTATGTGACGAAAGAAGTTCGTTCAGCTGTCAATGCTTTTGAAACAGAACAGAACATCGTTTTCAGCACCAAAGCTTGAATGAATATAGTCTTCTATTTACATGCAAACATGCTGGCATCTACCGTATCCAGCAGCGTTTGCGAGATGAGATTGAGAAGCAAAACAGAATCAAAAATAGCCAGATGATCGATTGTGGCTGCCTTAAAACTAAACCTAGCAAGACAAATGGTTTATCTACCAATAGAAACAGAAACACAACCACGGGGTCTTTAAGAGAAGCGATGTGTACGCAAAATATAGAGTTCAGTCTGAGGAAGTACGAACGAAATCCGAGGAATTTTCCACGGATGCTTAAATGCTTAGACGATATATACAGTTTGAAGGGACAAGACATCACCAACAGTAACTAAGAAAGACTTGGAGAATTAATACTAGGATTTACTTAAGTCTGAATACGGGAAGAAGATGTTCGATTATATCGTCGCATTGTAGGATAAAGAATGCGTGGTCAACTACACAGTTAAAGACAACAGGGATATTGATATGGTATTGTTTTGCCACAAGGAAGCAGTCATCAAGGCAAGACGCATGCCTGAAAGTCTTATTATTGATGCGACTTATGAACTTACCGCTCAAAGCTCGAATTGATGAATATGGTAGGCACAGGCAATGTGAAATCTGAGAGGCATGATACACCAGCTACGTAAGAGATCGCTGCAGCTTGGATCTGAGAAGAGCAGATTTAGTGCTATGAGTAGGTGCTGAAGTGCTTGAAGGACGCAATCTGGCCAGCCTCCCAAGAAGCCAAGATTGCACTTCCTTCAGTCATTGTTGATTTGTCATTACATCCATTTTCCCGACGTCTCGTAACATTCTATGTTGTGATTATATGCAATGAAATTTCCTTAAGAGCTTAATGAACGAGATTGCAGAGTAAGATGTTCTCAAAAAATACTGGTGAAACTGGATATCGAAACGATGGTTCAAAAAATCGCTTGTGCAGCTGAAGCAAAAGACGACATGGAAACGGCAATGAATGAGATGAAGGACTCCTTTCTTAAAATGGAGTTTGCAACACAACCGCCGAAGAAAAGGATGTTAAGGACAAGAGTGAGATTGATGTACATTAACTGGCGCTTAAGGATTTTAACTATATGTATTTGATCTGCATTATATAGCAATTTATCGTTCCAGAACCATCTGAAGCTGGTGATGCTGATGTGGCCGATTTGACATTGCCCGATAAAAACGCTGTAACATCTAACAAAGCAATTAAAAATGTTGATATATATGTTCACTTTGTACTATATTTTGATATAATTTCACTCACTGCAAGGGCTCGCTTTTACTCGAATATTTTAAAAGTTAGGGTTGATGGAAGAAACAAAGCGTTGGACTTGCTATCATACATTGAAACATATGCAATTTGGCAATAGGTCTACAACAGAGGTGAGAGCTCACATTCATCTTTAAAGCATTCAGTGCATTATTTATCGAGTTCCATCACCATTACTATAGGTAAGAGTGATAAATGGCTTAAAAGAAGAGAAAGTCTAATTCCATAAAACTTTGTACTGGAGATTTTGTACTTACCATGTTTCAGTTTTTAAGACAAAGAACGTGAGCGCAAGTCTACAATAAAGAATCTTTCAACAGAACAAACTTCTCTAAACTGTATCGGCCATAAAAAGAAGGACTTTCCTGAAGTAGCCCACATCGCCAGTACAAGGCATATTTTATTCTTCCATTGAAAGAAAGTATCTTCGGCCAACCCTGTTTTGCCATATGCATTCCAAACTGGACAACTATAAGATGGCAAGGATGACAACATTTCTTCATAATTTCGAGCTATGCGTAAAAGAATGAATTACATATAGAATAGTTACAACGTAATATTGGATCGGTTAAAGAATCGTTGTGCACCTTTTCCTGCATAAAATTGGTTGCCAATTTAGCTTCGATCAAAGGGAGGTTATCTTTAGGATCTTCTCCTTCATGTCTGAGAGGCCATAGCTGTTACTATGTCTTCTTTCTACAATAAATAAAGAAAAGCAATTAAAGCTGGTCGATAAATGACCATTTGAGCTGTGTTTCTACCCGAGAATTCAGTATCAGTACCACTTGTGCCGTACAAGAAACTGCTGAGCTAACGGCATGACGATAGCATGACTGTAAATTTACTAATAGGCAGCATTTCCTAAGAGAACGCTTCAGGCTCGCCTGACTTTAACAAACATGCTCATATTATTTTTTTAAACGGATCAAAACATACCGCCTAACCGTTGTGTCCCCTCTTCTCTTTCTTTGGCAATTTTAGGATAGTTTCCCGCGTAACCGTCAACTTATATATTCCAATTAGTTTGTTACTATCATTAGCAAACAATTCTGAGATAAACCCTTGCATTATTTATTATTGTCAACAAAAATGCAGTTATATTTTTAGTGGGCAGCGGCAGCAGCAGCGGCTCTGCGACGGTCACGCTCTTCAGCAATGGTGAGCTTGATACCCTTACCCTTGGGAAGGGAGATCCAGGGCTTGGTGCCTTGGCCAATGACAAAGACGTTGGAGATACGGGTGGCGAAAACGCGGTCAAGGGAGTCCTTGATGTGGACAATTTCGAAACCACCAATGTGACGCTCACGATGAACAATAGTACCAACACGACCAATAGAGCGACCACCAGTAACCATAACAACGTTACCAACGTCAAACTTGACAAAGTCAACGATCTTGTTCTGCTCAAGATCGAAACGGACGGTGTCGTTAACCTTGATCAAAGGATCGGGGTAACGGATGGTGCGACCATCATGGGTAACAACGTAGGGGATACCCTTGGCACCAATCATGACCTTCTTGATCTTGCAGAGCTTGTACTTAGCTTCCTCATCGGTGATACGATGGATGGCGAAGCGACCCTTGACGTCGTATACAAGACGGAAGTTCTCACCGGTCTTCTCAATGGAGATAACATCTGTAACAGCACCAGAATGATTCAGGTTAACCTTTGGTTCAATCTCTCAACTCGTTTTCTTACCCATGAAACCAGCAGGGAAGGTGCTGTCAGTGCGGACCTTGCCGTCAACCTTGACCAAACGCTGCATCAAGATGGACTGGACTTCACGGCCGTTAAGAGCGTACTTCAGACGGTTTCTCAAGAAGACGATCAAGGGCAAGCATTCACGGGTCTTGTGGGGACCAGAGCTGGGCTTAGGAGCATAGTTGCCTACAGATCGATCGATTGCGTATCAGTAAATGTCATTGCTAGTTTTGTCCGGGAGATGTTCAGAACGTAAAAACTCGTCATAGACATCGGATTGTTGAGCTTGACTATATGTTTTTTTTTCTTTCATCATGTTCTCCCATAATAAAAAGCTGTACGAGGCCAAGAACTTACCCAAAAGCTTGTCAAGCATCCAATGCTTGGGGGCGGCCAAACGCTTCATGTGCTTCTTAGGTCCACGAGCCTGAGGTATGGTGTTGATGAGTATAACTTATCCATCCATATGTATCATATGCGTAGATCGATGCATCCATCGTTATCCGCAGATAATGAGTTGTTTGCTGGGTCACACATACCATTATTGTCAGTCAAAAAAAAGGAAGGAGCAGGATGTTGGATGGTAGGGACACTTTTATCGATTGTGAACCTCGAGGCAAATGACAGTCACATTTCCCGAGCTGTTACCAATGTGTGGCCGGATCTGCAGTACAGTAATCACTACCAAAAAGAGAATGTTTGTTTGTTGAAAGTGCAAATGTTACCGAAGAAATGTCATCAGTTATAACACAATAGCTCCCACTTTATGACTTTGATACTGATACAAAAATTTAGCTATGCATGTCTTTAAAGAAATTGTCTTTATCCACCTCGGAAACTCACCGTGTAAACCAATAATAGTCACAAGAGCGATCTACATACCAATTTCTTTTGTCGGCCTTTGCAAGCTTTTCTTCACAACGTATGATGCTTCAGCGTAACAATGAGAAGACTACAAGACAAACAATACGCGCCGACATTTCAGAGAAAGAACAAGGAAGCTGCAGATACGGAAACAAAATTAGAAAAAGAGAAGTTGCAGGTAATGCTCATTTATCCTTCTGAGGTTTGTTCTTCTCATCAGTTCTGACATGGAAATAAACGAAGGCGCTATTTTGTCCCCTTATTGACTCATCACTTATCGAGGCAATTTGGAATGATACATCTGACTATCAAACTTCATTTGCAATTCTGGGCGAACTAGCAAAAGAAGCCAGTGCAGCATTGGATAAAGAGTTGGAAGACTCGAATAACGTTCTCAGCACAAGTTATTCAGCAACTTCAAGTTCGCTTTCCTTTCAGTCACAAAACGAAGATGAAGAATTGGATCCCAGCATTGAGTTCCTTTTGACCTGCTTTCCTGGTTATGAAAAAAGCAAGCTTACTAGGATATTAAAAACTCAAGGCGACGACGTAGAGAGAACAACAGATCTACTACTCAACACGATAGTTTTAGAGAACGAGCATATAGATGAACCCTATCGCAATGATTCGAATGAGAAAAAGAAGAAGAAACCAGCAAAAAAGAAAAACAGGAATGCAAAAACTGTGATATGGTCTTCGGGTGCTTTGCCTATTGGTACAGGAAGTAAGCAAACTGAAGAAGAAAACAATGCACAAGAGTTCAATGAACTTGCTGTGATTCCTTTCAATTACTGGCATCAGTATGACCACCAAGTGGACAAAGTACAGAAAGTTTTCCCAAAGATGGCAAAAACACGAATTATCGGCAGTATTCAAAGATTCAAAGGCAATATTATCGCAACCATTCGTGACCTCGCATTGAAAGAACCGGCAATGAAAGCAACGGTCGAATTTTGCGGTTGGCAGGCTGTTCGTGACCTTGAAGCAGTACGAAACGGCATAGCAGCTGTTGCCGTTGATCGCACACCAGAAGTCATCCATAGTGTGGCTGTGGGGGTCATTGTCGAAAGCAATAGCCAGTGGCCAGTTGAGAAAATGGTGCAACAAGCCATTGAATTTCTTCTAACTTATGACCGCCAGCAAGAACTACTAGCAGAGAGATTGGAAAAGATGTTGCTGGCTACTGAGCAGGCCTATGCTGCTCAGAAAGATATACCAGTCATACCGGAATATCTCCTAATAGATAATAGAGATCAATATAAAGATGACGATCCAGAAGAATGTCGAGCCATCGCTATGTCTCTTATTATGGAACGTAATGAGTTATTTCGCAAAGCAGCAGCTGCATATCAACGGTCAAAAAACAAAGGACCTGGCGAAGGAGGCGTCGCGTTTTTTTATTCCGATGAGGTAATGACACAAAGAAAAGACAAGTTCGAGTTTCTGAATGTCATGCAGGCTCGGCAATATGATGCAAAGGCTAAAATTTGGAATATGAGAGCGGCGAGGGCACTTGTAAGACAGCAAAGGTTGTGTGAAAAAAGGAAGACGCGTATCTTATATTTCGTTCTCTGTAAAAAGGCTGCAGCACAACGATGACCATTTACTAGACCTGCACGGTCTGACGGTAACAGAGGCACGTGTGCTTCTGAAGGAAGGAATCACGCAGTGGTGGTCCAGAAGTCAGATGCAGTCAGGTAATTGAATTAATTTATCTGCACATATTTTGACAAAGAGTCCTTGGAACAGCGCGTCGTCAGGTGAAGCCCCTGAAAGTCATCACAGGAATTGGAAAGCATTCTCCGCATGGGCAGTCCAAGCTTTTACCCAGCGTGCTGCAATGGTTGAAAAAGGACGGCTGGCTCATAGAGTCGGTTAATCCCGGAAGTATCCTAGTTAAAGGTCTCGCCAAAAAGTAGAAAGAGAAATGGCCTTCTGTCATTTGCTATCGTAAATTGGCAGATGAACACAATCAAATCGATTCAATAATGTACAACTTTACCTTTTTTGTGCTCGCGACCACGTATACATTGAAATATAACCTGACACCTTTTCCTTGTCTCCACCCTTCTTTAATTGAACCATGACTTTGTTTCTAACAAACAATTGCGATTGTGCCGTTTTACTCTCGATCGAAGAAGGTAGGTAAGCAGAGAAGTTTGTATTATTTCGTGCGTATGTATGAGTGTGTTGGCAGCATGTTCATTGGAAATGCTTATCAGGCAGGTATTTCCCGTGCAGGGAAGATGAAGAGATGTTTGTTCATGGCACTTTGAATTTGCTATTACCCGCTCCTGTTGATGACCTTATCCCACCGTCAACGCGTACAAGTACACATCCCATCGCTTGCACAACCACACCCCGATGGCGGACAACGTTGGTTTATTTCATGTCATTAAAAATTCTTCGACGGCTAACCAACGGGAGAGCAGAGGTGACTCTAACAGCATTCAGTATATCGATAGATGGACTGCAACATGATATAGGAAGAGTCAAGTTACGGATGGATAAAGCTAAGTTCGTATTGATGAAAAATGGCCAACGTAATCTGGCACAAATCAAGGATTATGTGGTCGACAAGGGCGATTGGTATCCTTTGGATAAAGGAAGAGCACAAATGAAAGTTGGTCTTTTCGTTGTAAAGATAAGTCCTACGAGCGATATCCAGAAGGAGATAGCTACGCCTTTACGAAAACCTTTACAGACATCCAACGACCTGGGGTTTGAAATTTCGTCCAATGCTGGTGGTTATCTTTCAGTATCCACTGGCCATGGTGAGGGGCAGTATGAAAGTGAAGGAATGCCATGCACACCGATCAGAAACGAGGCGTCACGCTACTCTTTCCTATTTCGTATAATGGAAGCACGTTATCTAAACGCATTGCTTCGCGAGGCTAATAATGCGCATGTCTGCTTTCAATACACAATACTTGAAACACAGAAACAAGCAATCAGGTGTTATGATTCCGAGAAACAGACAACTTGGCATGTCAATGAACAGCCCTATAATTTATTCGTCCGAGGAGATTTGCCAGATATTTTAGGGTGGCTCGACCGACAGCAGGTTATCATCGTCCATCTACTAGTATGGCAAGGAGAGACTGAGCAAATCATTGGGAGCGCGCGTATACACCTCGGTCCATGGCAACGCGAAATCAAGGAACACTCATTTCCCGTGTATGACTGTTTTAACCGAATGAGTCTATGGCAAAACAACATAGCTCAGATAACGGTAGAAATGGGACTTATTGAGAGCTGCGAAAGTTAGTCAAACGCCGCAATATAATTACTTGGTAGTTCCCATTAGCCAACATCGTCTGATATCTTTTGTAAATATCGTTCAATTTTCTCTCAGAGAGTTCTGTATAAAATTCGCAGGCAACCTTGTGTATCCATCTCCTTAATCAATTGGCTGGTCACCTTTTAAGTCCACTAAGCACAAACGTGCACACACACACACACACAAGTCAAGTACATCGACGATTAGAGTTTAAATACAGCCATCGGGCGGGAATGATGACATAGAGCATTAAACATCTTTAGGCTAGAGCTACCAGATAAGTTAAATGAGATTTGGCCCCATCCTACAGCAAAGCTTAAATGTACTTCGAAGCGGATAGAGAGAACTTTCGATAAGAAGAAATCCTATGGATCGAATACATGAAACAAGACAGACAGACACATTACCAGAATAATCAAGGTTCACCCCTTGAAAAGGGTTGATATAGAAACGAAGTTCAAAAATGGGAATTGGCACCTTTTTCAGCACCTTTATGTTGTGGTCATGGCAAACTCTAGGTGAGCGGACAGAGAATTACTATATTAGGAATTGGTAAACCAGGACTTTAACCTGCGTCGAAGTATGGGCCTGATAAGCTTTGATTATATGCCAGTGACATGAGTACGACAATTGCACCTTCCTTTCAAAAAATGTCGAGCGAAAATGTGACTGATTTACACAGAAACCCTTTTCGTTTCGGAGAGAAAGCTTTGGATAACCATGCATGTCGCACCAGTGGCTCGATGGGGAAACTCTCTTGTATTCAGGGTCATATGCCTACGGATCCGTTTCTCTTAGAAGTGCCACATAGGCTCAGACATCCATAAATCTAAAATACACATTACACAAGATACACCGTTAGCATAAACGTTACAAACTTTTTCAGGGTCGGAAGCAAGTGCTCTGATACCCGACAAAGAAAGTCTCGAATAGGCCAGTATTCCATTATATATCATTAATGCAGAAAGCTTATCAACCTATTGGTTCATCTTTGAACGTTCTTTGCAATTCTCTAGGCAGATCGACAGAGTGCCCTGTCTGTCGAAGTGAGAAAGAATCAAACTCTGTGCAGATGGTTCGTACGAACATGTGTACAAGGTTTGAAAAGTGACAAATTTAGGAATATTTGTCTTTATATAGAATTATCGTAAAAGGGAAATACGAACAGTATGTGAAACGGCACACGCCGAAGCAGAATACCAATAGAATGTGCTGCTATGAGCTCACACGATTACAATGGCAAGAAATCCTGATAAAGATGCGAGTTTCCGAAAAGCATATATAATGCAGCAAATCCGCATTATCCAAAAGTATATTTCTTTTCTACAGCCCACTTACGTAATTGTTTATAACTCTTTCTCCTTAATCTTGTTATTTCCCCATCTCTCTACCATATCACCATTTGAAATGGCTGAAAAAAATCCCGAAACTGAAATAGTAGAGGAGAAAAAAGAATATGCTTACGACGCACCTCCTCCAGGGGAGAAGGGAGTAAACGGCTTATCATATGAACTGGACGATCTGGAAGAAAAGTTTGGTCAAGAGGGGGACGAAGACGTCTACATCGAAATTGCCAACCAGCTAGCGAGCACAGATGATGATCCTACGCTAAAGTCCTTTACTGTACGATCTTTCTTTATTGGCACTGTAAGTGAACCATCATACGAAGCTTCCTTTTTTCTTTTGAGCTCATCAGTTCCCCCCTAGGTCCTTAGTATACTTAGTAGTTGCGTGTACCAGCTGATGAGCTTCAAGCCTGTTGCTGTCAGCTTAAGCAATATCTTCATGATCATCATCGCTTATCTTTTCTGCAATCTCTGGTACAAAGTGCTTCCTAAAGGCGGTTGGCTCAACCATGGTCCATTCAACCTGAAAGAGCATACCTGCGTCTATATCATGGTCAGCTCTGCAAACACATCTGCATACGGTACTCTTATCCTGGGCGCTCAACAGCTGTTTTACAAAAATTCGCCGGGCGCTGCTGGTGGGATCTTCCTTCTCTTCGCCACCCAACTTGTTGGCTACGGAATTGCTGGTCAATTGCGGCCATTCTTGGTTTATCCGTCCCATATTATCTGGCCCTCGGCGCTACCTACTGTGTCAATGTTGAAGACTTTCAACACTGATAACGATGATGCAAGGTGGCGAACAAAATTCTTCTTCATGGTCTTTGGCGCCATCTTCGTCTACGAGTTTATTCCGCAGTACATGTTCACTGTACTGGGAGGCGTTTCCATCTTTTGCCTAGCCAAACGCGATTCAAAACTCTTCATGAACCTATTCGGTGGCACTGATCCGAACGAAGGCCTCGGTATCCTCAACCTCAGCTTCGACTGGAATTTTCTTTCCAGTATTTCACCATTGGTTCTGCCCTTGTACGTGCAGATGAACTACTATGTTGGTATCCTTCTCTTTTGGATCATCGCGCCTCTTGTATATTATAACAATGTCTGGGAGGCACAGAAGTTCCCATTCCTTTCCAATAAGCTTTTCCATATCAACAAGACCACGGGCGAAACCAGCGTATACCCTCAGCATCTGGTTCTAAACGCGGACAACTCATTGAACAGAACAAAATATGACGAAGTCGGCCCCGCCTATTTCTCAACTATCAATGGTATCAGTTACGTGATCCTTAACATGGCCATCACCGCTACTATTACCCACGTGGGTCTTTACTATGGCAAAGACATCTGGAGAGTTTTCCGCAAACAATTTATGCGTGCTAAGGACAGTGAACCAGAAAAGCAAGATATCCATATGCGCTTGATGGCGGCTTACAAAGAGGTAAGGAAACTTCTTTTTTTACGTCAAATGATAAAGGGAAGTATATGCACGTGTACTCACGATGCTACAGGTCCCAGCATGGTGGTACTATGCTGTCTATGTTATCGGCATTGCTTTGAATATCGGCATTGCTTATGCAAACCACAGCGAACTTCCTTGGTGGGGTGTCATCTTTGCTATTGCCATGTCCAGTATCCTTTCTCTCCCTCTCAACTACATTACGGCCATTACCGGTACCGGCTTTGGGTTAAACGTCGTGGCAGAGATGATTTGTGGTTTTGTTCTCCCTGGTTATCCTGGTAGGTTTGTGTGATTAATCGAGCGTTTTCATATATTTAACAATTTCGGTAGTGGCGAACATGTATTTCAAAACTCTTGGCTACAATACATTGTCACAGGCTTGTAATATGGCAGCAGACTTGAAGATTGGCCACTATCTCAAGGTCCCTCCTCGAATGGTGTTCTTCAATCAGTTTTACGGAACAATTATTGGAGCTATATTCAATTACATCATCAATCATGTAAGTTCTGCTGGTTTAAAGTAGCAGAAGGACTTACAACAGTTTTACAGATGGTCATTGAGAATAAGTCTGACATCTTTTTGAGTCCAGCGGGAGCAAACAACTTCTGGAGCGGTATTTCGCTTCAGGTAAAACGAGCCGACAGGATTTGCTAAGAAAGCATCACTAATACCTGTACTTTGTGCAGACAATCAATACAGCTGCAATCACCTGGGGTGCCATTGGCCCTCTGACTATGTTTGGGCCTGGAACGATGTACTCGATTATCTTGTGGGCGTTCATCATTGGTTTCTTTTTACCTGTTCCAGGATACTTGCTACATAAAAAGTTCCCCAAAGCAGGCTTCGACAAAATCAACATTATTGTGCTACTTACTGGTCTGTATGGCACCATTGGTTCCAGCTCATGTTACCTGACCGTTTCTCTGGGCATCGTCCTGGTTTCCCACTATTACTTGAAACGCTACCACCGAACATGGTTTGTCAAGCATAACTATCTGATGTCTGCTGCTCTTGACTCCGGAACATCGGTTATGGTATTCCTTCTTGCGTTTGCTGTTCAAGGTGCTGCAACTGGTGAAACAGCCTTGTTCCCAGGTTGGGCAGGAAACGTTGTCAGTAAGTAATCGTTGGGTATATATTATTCCGAGAGTGCTCATTTGCTTCTTTAGCCAACGACAATCCCTATGCCAATGCCGATTATTGCTGTTTAGACTGTCCGTAGTTGTAATGAATAGCTCCTTACTGTTTACAATTATATTTTTACTCCAATGTAAATAAACTTTACGTCTATGAAAGGATCCAAGTAGGAAACTAAGTATCGGACACACATACGTCCTTAGTTAACATCTGACAGCGCAACAGCGCAATCTACTTATTGAGCTTGGTCCTTGGGCGGACGAGAAATTGATTAAAATGGCATTAGAATATAACGATCGCTAAAACGATAAAACCCTATCGAAGAACAATGCGCCGTATTATAGATAAGGAAGTCCATATCACAATGTATGAAGTTGATACGGTTAAGGAAATGGGATGTTGGTACACCAGCTTATATAAGTGCGAACCATGCACCTTCTGTATGCTTCAGCAGAAAACGGAGCCTTGTTATACAGATCCGCCTCTTGCTTGCTTCATGGTGGCGACAGGTGTCTAAAACAGAAATATCATGCCATTACAAACAAGGAGACTACTTAAAGCAACGAAATGCGTCTACAGTTTTAACCGACGTGAATAGTTTCCTATGGACATAACTACACCCCTATCCTGCTATATATTGCATTACATCCACTGCTTGTTGTGTATATATCTAGCAAAGCATCTACATCGTGATTCTCGGATGCAAGTAATAAGTATCGTTTTATAAGGATATAAGTACAAAGCTTTTTCCGGTCCGTCATTATCTTATTAGATTGGAAGGACAGAGGCAGCCCTTCTTCCAATGTAGGCTGTGCCATATCTTAAAGTTGTTACTCCGCCAGGTATGTAAGAACCAAAATACCTAATATATCATCAATCATCCCGTACAACTGCTTCCGCATAACCATTTACCACACAAGTGCAACTAATTGGCATATGGCGAATATAATAGTGAAAATATAACTTCTTGCCTATTAAACTATGTTGTTAGCATCCTATAGTGTCTCCTAGAGACACCCACACCCTATACGTACCCCTAACGAAAAATACAACGTCAAAGCCATGGTTCCCAGATAAGATACCGTGAACGGTAACCTGTCAAGAGATAGCATGTGCTGCAGATGGGCCATTGGGCCGCGGAGCATGGCAATACTGACAAGGATCAATATACTCGCCACTTTTTACATATATATCGTTGAGAATCTTGAATAAGTAATGTCCCACATGAAACGGTTATGCAACACACTTACAAGTAAACGTGGCAGCGAATTTTCCTGGGAAGAGAGGTACCATCGGCAGAAACACAAAGAAAGCCTTAGGGTACGGTTGGTTAAATGCGGGGATAAGGTACTGAATGGTGTCTGTGGCTACTTTACCAAACAAAAGCAAGCGACACCTAGACCCAAGCATAACGCGAACGCCATAACTCTCTAATCAACGAGAATATTCCGTTTGAGATAAAGGAATGAAGGTGGTATTGGTGATTTGTTATTCTGTCATCGTCTCACCTCTACGCGAGACATCTGGTACCAAGGTTCTTCTTCTTCTTCTCCTGTCAAGCTCACCGGGACATAGCCTTGAACGGTGCTAGTGACGTTGGAGAAGAGATTGCTAGCTGAATCACGGAAAGAGGCGAACGGCGATCTCTCATCGGACTGAGTCGTTGTAGGTAGAGAAATGGGTGCTGATGATCGACTAAGGTTGAAGTTACGAAGGGAGTTACGAAATGTGTTCTCCGTCGAGCTTGACATGTTTTAAAAGCTCCTGTAATTGCCCTCAGCGAATCTCTTGTCCATGCCCCAGTTTTCCCGTGACTCCGCCAAGCAAAAACGAAATTGTGCAATCTTGGCTACACGCACTTTTTATGGCAGGGTCAATGTCCCTTTCAACACGATCGTCCACTATGATAAACCCTCACCAAAATACAAGACCTTACGCTCACGTTTTTCTTCCTTTTAACAAATTTGAATCTAACAAGAACTGTCAGCCTGTCGTTCTGAATCTGGGGGATATGAAGGAAGAGATAAGGAAGGTAATGGATAAAGAATGCATGAATATATAGTTAACATGTCCCCGCTGCTATATACCCCGGTAAGAAGCACTTATTATAACTAGAATGTAACTAAATGGTTTATCAAGGAGGTAATAGAGGAGAACAACAACACATAGTTCTGTTGATTTGTATAAAAAGCAGGATCTAACAGCCCAGTAGGAGCTCGTTGGCTATTCTTTGGAGTAATAAACGGGACTCTTCAATAGTCATGTTTCGTCTTACTACTCGTGAACGGTCTTCGTCTTCGTCCTCATCGAGCACCTCAATGCGTGGCGTAGTCAGTGGTAGCTGCAGAGACACATGGTTTGCGAATGCCATGGCAAGATCATCGTTGATAAAGCGGATCCTTTTTTGGGTATTGTGCCCATTGAGATAATGCTCTCTTCGCTGTTTTCTATTAGCGGACGTTCGTTGTATATCTGTAGTACGTGAGATGGTCAGGAAGGAAGAGGAGCTATAACTGGTGAAGATCTGCTGCCAGATCTCTTCGAAAGGGATGTTTCGTCGGACGATGCATGCGCCAGCCTCCGTTGATTTCTCATTTTCTTTGGACAGGGTTGGAGAGCATTCCTTAGGTTTAGTCTGCGATGACGACTGGTTCAGGTACTGCGTGATTGTCTTTTGTTGTGGGGAGCTTTTTCTGCCTTGCTTTATCGGTTTATTATGTGATACAGCGACTGCACGAATAGGCTTCGTTTCTTGTTCAGGCTGAGTCTCCAGGCAACGCTTTCGGACTGAAAATCCAAAGTTATTCAAGGTTGCCATGTTAACTGCTTGTGAACAGAAAAGGATATGATTGAGGGGCAGAATCACGCCAAACAAATTAACAAAAAAAAAAAAAAGGAATAAGCGGACATGTTTCGCTGGATTTCAAATCATCATCTGTGAGAAAGGCGAAGGTATCTGGCATGGTTCTCTGGGCCACGAACAAAGCTGGTCATCCTACCTACGGTATCTCTTTGCTAAGACTTTCTGTTAACTGCATTGAATCAGAATTCTGCGATTCAACAGCACAAGCTACTAGATAGATAAAATCTCCGATAAATATTGGCTACCCACTTATTTGCAGTAGATATTCATACAACTACGCGTACAATCCAATCCGGTTTATTTCCAAGTTAATCCTTAGGTACGTATTTATTAATAAATTTTTCCAGTAGTTCTGGACCCTTGCTACCGTAAGGATACGGATGGACCTTGACCGACGTTGCTTGGTCAATTTTATGCAACAATGGCGTAAATATTTCCCAAGCCGCTATAAGCTCATCATCACGTACAAAATTCGATGGATCGTTCCGAAGGACATCAAGGATGAGGGAAGCGTAAGCATCTGGGATCTTCAAGTCTTTGTGCTGTTGTTTATAGACATGATCCAAAGTTGCTTGGAAGATGTTCTCGGACAGACCTGGCTCCTTATTGTTGAAACGCATATGAATGCCTTCATCCGGTTGAACACGCAAGATTAACTCGTTGTGGGCAATGTTGCGGTAGGGACTATCAACCACATTCCGGAAATGGATTCGTACGTCTACCTTGGCCTCGTCTAGTGCTTTCCCAGCCGTGAGAATGAACGGTACTCCGTCCCATCGTTCATTCTTTATCCACAGCACCAACGAGGCAAATGTCGGCGTGATACTTTCCTTGTTCTCGAGCGTCTCATCCTCCAAATAGCCCGGTTTACCATTGGCCGCAGTATATTGACCTAGCAAAGCATCGTTGGCCACGATGGGAGAGATGCGCTTGAGAACACG
This sequence comes from Apophysomyces variabilis, assembly GCA_002749535.1. Classification (NCBI taxonomy): domain Eukaryota; kingdom Fungi; phylum Mucoromycota; class Mucoromycetes; order Mucorales; family Mucoraceae; genus Apophysomyces; species Apophysomyces variabilis. The sequence goes on along the minus strand of MZZL01000393.1, from coordinate 1,122,237 downwards.
GACTTTCTCATTTCGGACATCCTGGGCCCCTGTCGAAGCTGGCTGCTCCATTGTCAATAACGACAATAACTGGAGAAGATCTGCATACAGGTGATTATTCAGACGCGTGTAGCAAAGAAGAAAAAGAAAGGCAAAAGGAAGAAAAACTCACGGTTCTGCATCACATCGCGAATGATACCATATTGATCGAAATAACCTCCCCGCTTCTCAGTGCCGAAAGGTTCCTTCAAAGTAATCTGAATTGACTGGATATACTTGTTTGTCCATAAGGGTCCGAATATAACATTAGCAAATCGCAATGTCATAATATCCTTAGTCATCTCCTTGCCAAGGTAATGATCAATACGGTAAATCTGCAACAAAAGCGTCAGATTAAACAGTTGCGTAAGATATTTGATTACCTCATCTTCCTTGTATAGTTGGGCCACATTATTCAGCAACTCTCGACAGCTTTCTGTGTCTCTTCCAAAGGGCTTTTCAATTACAATGCTAATATGGCCTTGATCAGTGTACAGGTGGTTTTTAATTCCGCGAGCTACGGATAAAAACACCGAGGGTGGCAAAGCCATGTAAAAGATTCGATTCTTTTGACCCGATCCAACGTGGCCTTTCGATTCTATTTCTTCAACGTACTGGCGTAGTTTGTCCCATGAATCATCCTGGTCGTATTGGCCAGACATATACGTTGTTTTCTCTTCAAACTCTTGCACTTGATCATCATTGATGTTTTCAGTGACTCGACTAAGGTATTCCTTGCGATCCATTTTTGTGCGAGCGTAGCCAATCATATGAATCTGTTTTGGCAATAGGCCATGCTTGTATAGATGGAAGAGCGCTGGAAAAGTTTTCTTTCTGGCTAGATCACCGGATGCTCCAAGAACTGAATAGAAACATTTTTGGGTTAATGATCGGTAACAAATAAACGATTACTCTTACCGACTATAGTCACCGTATCCTTCATTCCTTCAGTTACTTCTTTCTTATAATCTCGTGTAGCATTCATTTGACGTATTCCAGCTAGTGAGAATAAAGTAAAAAGGAAAAAGAAAGTTAGATATGTACAACAGTCGGCATTAAATTTCCCATGCTAAACGTAGGTTTCCCAAGGGTTTTTTCAGCATTAAAAAAGATATAAGTAATGAGAAACAGAGAGTCACGGATAACGTTCTGTTGGATAGATCACCCTCATTCGAAAGAAATGAATCTGTATTGTTTCATTCATACCAGCAGATGTCTTCAAGCGCATAGTCTATGGACTATGTTTATGCGGTGATATTCGTTACTGGCCTGCATCAATTGGGATGGTATATTTCGTCATTACTTTCTGTCACCAATCCTTTCCCAGTTTGACACTTAAAATCAGAGTAATCTCTTAACTGAGTTCAAGGTCCGTTCTCAATCATTTCGTGTATCCGTTTTACATGAGTTAAACTGCATTAAAGATAGAGCATGTCATATATTCAGCATGCTGGCTGAAAAGGTTAATTGCAATACAGTACGATAAGGCTATAGTGGTCTCTACGATTGAAAGCCTGATTTGCTTCGTCAACCATCAGCAAATTGACCAATTCAGCTAAAACAAAGCAGTGGCAGTATTAAAAGAGGATATTGTTTATGTATCCAATAGCTTTTTGTCAGACGAAAGTTATGATAGAACCTATTTTCTAAGGTCGGCAACACGCACTGCGACAGCGTTACGATGAGCTCCGAGTCCTTCGATTTCTGCAAGCCGCATCACCGTATCCGCAAGACGATCCAACCCATCAGCCGTAATCTCTTGGGATGTGATATGTTTCACGAATGTAAGAGTGTTTACTCCAGAATACATACGGGAATAGCCATATGTTGGCAACGTGTGATTGGTACCAGATGCATAATCTCCAAAGCTACCATCATATGAGTATTTTGATGCCTTATTGTCATCCCTCTATTTGCTAATTACCTCTCTGGCGAATATGGGCCAACAAAGACACTGCCAGCGTGTTGAATTGAAGGCACAAGATCGGCAGCCTTGTCGACATGCAAGATAAGATGCTCAGGTGCATAATCGTTTGAAAACTTGACAGCCTCTTCCAGTGTCTTAACACACAAAGTGTATGACTTTGGAATGCTCTGTCGAATGATGTCCACACGAGGCAGTTGGATTGCCTGCTCATGCACTTCAGTTTCGATTGCTGTCAACTGCTCCTCACTCAGATCGACAGCAACTAAGACCACCTGAGAATCGACACCGTGCTCAGCTTGAGATAACAGGTCAGCTGCGACATAAGCAGGGTTGGCTGTTTTATCTGCAATCACAAGTACCTCGGAAGGTCCAGCCGGCATATCAATGGATACAAGGCATGAAGAATCGTTTTGAGCAACCATTTTAGCTGCCGTAACATACTGGTTGCCGGGACCACAAATCTTGTCTACTTTGGGTACAGTCTCTGTACCGTAGGCCATGGCTGCTACTGCTTGAGCACCACCGGCTAGGACGATGTGTGTTGCACCAACCTTGTGTGCAACGTACATCACTTCAGGAACGACGGAACCATCTGGCCGAGGGGGAGTAGCGATAACAATCTCAGAGCAGCCAGCCACTTTGGCAGGAATTCCCAGCATTAAAGTGGTCGACGGCAAAACAGCGGTACCGCCGGGAACATATAGACCAACTTTCTCAATTGGACGTGCAAAACGAGTGCAGACGACGCCTGGCATAGTTTCCACTACTAACGTTTCTCGATCCATTTGGGCATCATGGAATTTGAAGATATTGTCGTACGCCTGATCAATTGCAGCTTTGGTAGTAGGGTCCAATTGCATCAACTCTTCGGGAAAGGGTGCCTTTATAGTAGGCGTCTTCAGCTGAACGCGATCGAATTTGGCGGTGAAATCCAACACAGCAGCATCACCACGGGTTCGCACATCATTCATAATGGGCGTAACACGACCAATGATCTCGTTGGAGTCAATGATAGGTCTTAATAGTAATTCCGCACGCTGCTTATCGCTGATTACGGTAGACAAGTATCTCTGCATTTCAATCCTGCCATTCTCTTTCTTCGGTTCTTCCGCAGCTGTGGGGGCCTGTGTGGGATTTGCTGGTTCGCTCCATTCAGGTTTGGCGTTCCCTGGTCTACGAGTCACTTTTCTGGCTTTCTTGTCGAGATTCTTTTCAATATCTTCCAAAGTTACACCAGCACTGATACATTTGGTCAAAGCAAAATAAATTAAATCAGCAGCTTCCCATGCCACTTCTTTCTTTTCAGTCGCATCACAAAGCTCTTTGGCCTCTTCCATAATCTTGGATCGCAAAAGAGCACTATCGCTGAAAAGTCGAGCAGTATAAGAACCAGCTGGAGCATTTTCCTTTCTGCTTTTCAAAGTTCTTTGCAGAGCACCCAGACCATTCTCGGCTCCAAAGCAGGTACGTGTGTTGAAGTGACAAAACCCTAGTTTGCCAACATATAAATTTCTCTTATGGATAGAAACCAGACCCACTTACCGGCGCCATGTTGGCGAACAATAAACCGTAATGCATCACCATCGCAGTCATAGTCAATGCCAACCAAGGTTTGCGTAGCACCCGATGTAGCACCCTTGTACCACAAACCATGTTTGCGGCTCTGGTACACGCCTTGGCCAGTGCGAATTGATTCGGACACACTTTGTTTACTTGAGTAAACTAATCCGAGTGCCGAATTACGTTCATCCACCACCATTGTAGTATATAGTCCATCCGCTCGGTCGGTAATGGCTGTTGCAAGGAAAGCGTCTGCAATATTCAGTTTCCCTCCAGTAGCTTCCAATGTAAGACGCGATGCAGGAATGATGACATCCATATTTTGCTTATGCAGGCTTGCAATGTCTTCCGAAGTCAGTTTGGTAATATCAGCTGCGTCAAGCTGGAGAACAACGCGTCGTTGACCACCCTGCGGCAGGAGGCTTTTGCTGAAAGACTGGGCAATTGGTTGCAGACGAGAGACATTCTCGAGCGAAGACGAAACAAGGAAAGTTGATGCGATGGTTGGCTCGATAGTCTGTATGCTGTCTAAATCTGCAGTAATAGCAATACGTTCCTCGGGATATTCTTCTAGCTTATTTTGCATTTCCAAATAGCATGAAAGAGAAAAAACGACTTTGTAAACTCCTGCGTCCCACAAGCTGACGGCTTCTTCGATAGTGTTGGCCCGAACCCAGTACGAAGTTGATTCTGTTTCATCGATCAGTGCCTTAATAGCGGTAGAATCGGCATTTTCAATAAGAGCGGCAGGGAAATATGTAATTGCACTCTTCAATAGTTTCTGTGTTGAGTCTAGCACGTCCAAAGACGGTATAAACATATTGGTTCGTTTGTTCTTAGTCTTGTATTGAGAAGTGAAAGCTCGGAATCGGTTCTTTATGGAAGTTGGGAAAAAAAATAATTGTGACTGTGATCTACGCTCCAAGTGTCAGAATGACACGAAAAACATCATATTGTTTATTGATGAAAACCATGGGAAACCGGGAACCGTGAGGATACCTGAGGATGTCTGGGGTCATCAATTTGGACAAAGAAACTTCCAGGATATGTGAGGGAACAGTTTGCTCCCCAGGAACCGTAAGGACACGGGAGGAAGCCTTAGGATACTTTATCAAGAGAAGGTGCTTAAAGTAGCAACGACTGCTGCACACACTTAAGTTAGTCTTAATATCACTTTTATGTTGGTACTTGAACAATTTATGACCCCAATCTTCAATGTGTGAAAGGAACCCTGAGGATTCTCCAGGATCTGCAATCTACAACAGGAATCGCGAGGATACCTGAGGATACGCTAGGAATCATTACAGAAATTTTTTAAAACGCATGTCAGACTACTTTAAAAAGTTTTAACGAGTTTCCATCGGCGATCAGAATTCGGCGGTTGCTGACGTTTAACCATGTCTTTTTCTTTGGCATGAACGAAATGCACCTGATAGGCCATGGCGTTGGCAAACAGTCTGGAGTTTGATCTCGGGAAATATGAAAACAGACCACCCGTTGTACCTGGATGGTCCAACCAGAAAGAAGATAGGGCAAGAAATCGTACATCTTCGTGATTGATCCCTGCTAGTTTCAACAGTAACTAGAGAAAAGTCGAAGCTCACTCAGGACACTTTAAAACTGTTGAATGGATCGAATTACTGCTGTACATTGGGCCAACTGTCGTGGTGGATGACATTAGAGATCGTCAAGCGAAAGCCGCCATACTCAGCCTTATCCAGGCATGCACACTTGCGCAGCAATGCAAATTGAGGAGCAAAGACCTACTTGCAATTATGGCAGGCTTGGACTCGTGGCATGCCTACCTTCTAGAGCAAGTAAACGAAGCTGCTTTTAGTATCGTAATGTTCAACATCACCCAGCACTACTTGACACATATGACTGCTGCAATCAAATGCCTAGGTCCCTTGTGTGGAATAAATGCACTTCCAATGGAAAGTAATAGGTGAATATTCTTCAAGGATCAAGTCGTATGTTAAACCTAATGAGAATGCTGTAAATATCATGCACGTCCTACCAGCTTCGCGGCATTTCAAGCGTATCTATGATGAAGACGATTTGCAGATCTGTGTCCCTACAAAGAGCAGACGAAACACTGAAGTGCAAACTGATAGCAGCAATGATCCTGACGCAGCTGAGTTATGGGGCCCTTTTACACGCAACGTTGCTATTGGTAGTGGGAGCGACGCCGATTTACAGTATCTATTGCACAGGCTCTAATCAATCTATGTCAGAGGTGAAGGTGAGATCAACCCGCGCATCAGGACCGCAGCTGGTCTTTGGGCTGTGTACGGAGAAGTCATGGGATATCAACCTTCACCTCCTAGGGCAGGCGCCAAAAGGATGTATATGGTGAAGGAGATTGACGTGGATCACAATTATGGAGCCGCCGTATAAGGAGACAACCACGCGTATACTTTGGCGAAGAGTTGCTATATTTCCAGCGTGCACAAGAACAGCAAGTTGAGCTTCTCGCTTTGCTCAGAATTTTCGGAGTCAGTCTTACAGTTGATGGACGCCCGTATATCCAACCAACAGCGAAACACCAACTTTGCATCATACCAGCTGGTGACATTGTGTGTATGACAGGATGGATCCGAGCAGTATCTGGCAGAACATACATTATTTGCCCAACAATGCGTCCATGCAGAGAAGTAGAATTGGGATTGAACAATGGATTGCTTTCTATATAATCCAAGCGGAAGCAACAGCTGCATTGAAGAACAAGATGGAATGTACTTAGAAACAAGCCTTTTTAATAAAAAGCAACAGCCAACGTTGGCAGTGCACCTCACAGTTTTGCTTGCCGAAGCTAAGACAAAGGCTGCTGTTATTGTCCAAGGCAACAGCTCTCACTGAATCTACGGGGACAGCTGCAGAACTGGTGATCAAAACGTTGATGCTAATTTGCTATTCCAATGTCCAGAACAGGAATTGATATCGTTGTTAATTAGCAGAAGCAAGGTAGAGACAAGGCAACACCGACTAACTCTGTCTAGAACAATCTTTCAGTGATGACTAGAGTCACCTGTCGACATTGATTCCCCTGCCAGCCTTGATTCCCGTTGCTCAGCCATCCATTTGACAGAAAGCAGCATCTTGGCCGATGGATTCAATCTGTTTCAGATGTTTGAAGGATTCAAGAGCTTGGCACGGGATAAATACAAGTGCGAAGGCTTGCGAATGCACGCAGACATCTACGAAGTTCTGTAGCTATTACTGCCGCCCAATAGTTAACCCAGGTAAAAATAATTAAGATTATAAAATGTATTAGAGGGATTTCTACGTTTAAGATAAGAGAACCAGCTCTTGCTAATGGTAAACCTGATCATAAAATAGTTGTGATAGTGGAATAGCTTCCCACCATCACTACTAAAATATGTATCAGAGCCCATAGGAAGGGTATCCAAGTAGACATGACAAAGAAACCTGCATTATACACAAACGCCAGTGCAACCCCTTATAATGACAAAACAAGTAACACTTGAGTATCTTAAACCCAGTCATTGATTAAAAACGTTACCCATAATGCTGCCAATTACGAAGGATGCTAGTGATCCCGCTACCATGAAGATGAAGGGTATTAGAATGAGGATATACCAATGTAACGTGCGGGATTTTGCCAGCATAATGAATGCCCAGATGCCTACACAACATACATATAGGTTCATAGGATTCCCCTGTTGCCGATCACTGATTCAAGTTACCTGCTGGAAGATATACAACGAGTGAGAATAAAACAGACCAAACCATAGTGAATCGCCAGATGTCTATAAGATGTGGATGAGCTGGACAATCTACGCTTCGTGCTGAAAATATACATACCGCTTAGAAAGTACAATGAATGAGGTATGTCAGCACTCAGATTAAGAGGATCAAAATCAGGGCCAAACGGCCAATACAATGAAGGCCAAGGTGGAGCAGCATTATAGCCATAAGGAAGCCGAAAATGAGATGTCATGGTCTGTGAAGAAGCGAACTCTAAGACTCCTCAGTTGCGATCCGACCAATGCAGTAAAAAAAAGGTGGATGATGTGACCACCAGACCGTTGGTGCGTCCAAATTTAGGTGTTTTTCATGCCACATGCCTTAGTCAACTTTCCTATTTGCACATAACGGTTAACGATGATCTTTGTATTAAAGTTTCTAATCTGGCGTTGTTACTATCAAAGCCGTTTATTTGTAAGTTTGCAATTGTACGAAAGAACTGCCGTGCAGAAGCAGCTAGCCTCGCAACACGTTGGTCGTCTGGGAGATATTACTTGCAAGCAACATCATATCAATTCAATTCCTCTGTGTAACTGTTCGAAACGTATTTGGCAGCTTCTATGCAGTACGTGCGAAAATGATATTGCTATGTGATGTAGACAATTGGCTGGGTACACATCTTGTATGGATATAAACGATTCCGTTTCTCACATAACAACTATTTTTCGGTCTCAGGATGTGAACTGAGCTTATTTCAAGCTAATTATTCTTTCAATGTTAGGTATTCAATCTTGATCTATGTCGGTGGAGAACGTGGTAAAGGAGCGTGCTTGACATGAATGCACCCTGCCGGCAGTTCAAATAACATTGGGCGGTGATACACGTGATAAGAAATCCGCTCCGGGTCTGAAATAAGCTGAGCTTGGCAGAACAAAACCCTTCATCCTTATGCCATCTGTGACACTTCCAAAGAACGAGGACAAGAATATTGTCCGCAAAGCTGTCCCAACCTCCGTAAGTTGTGATATTATCACCGAGATTATCAAGTTAATGGAAGGCATCTTGTCGAATCGACTAGAAAATTGTGACAGCTGGCGTTGCACGTCTATTCATCGCATACCCTGACCCGAACAAGTGGACGTATACGAAGATATGGGGTGCTACCGCATTCTGCAAGGATAAAAGAAATAATTCATATTACATTCGGATTATAGATATGGAGGTAAGTCGACAAAAACTACCGGAACTATTAGCCAACCTATGCTTTTTCGCTGTACTAGAACAGTGCCGGTGTACTTTGGGAGCAAGAATTGTACGAAAACTTTGAGTATATAAAGGATAGACCTTTTTTTCACTCCTTTGCCACAGATGTAAGGTTCTGCAGCGAATCAATTTCCTCATAAGTTAACGGGATCTACAGGACTGTCTCGCAGGCTTGGAGTTCGTGGACGCAGGCGAAGCAGATGCATTTTATAAAGAATTAGTGAATCGAGATTCTATAAAGTTCAAAGGTAAATGACATTATTGTGAGAATACAGGTATATTGATTGTTTTAGCAGATGACAGCAGTGATAAGAACGGGCCTATTAGCGGGAGAAAGGCTCATAATCGGGGTAGTAAGATCGATAAAAGTCTCATAGGCATGCCTGAGGATTTCAGGTAAAGTCGATTAGCAACCAATTGACTTTGCAGTCTAAGATACGACCGTGTAGGCATGTCGGGCACATTGGGTATACCCAAGGGAAAGGCTTCAGCGTGGAAAGCAGCGATGCAGACCATAGCAATATCATTGAGCAGCTAAAGGCAATGGGGTTCTCAGCAGAAGAGATCGAACAGAACGAGGATTTCATTAAGGAATTTTTAAAGCAGTTTGGCTCTGCGGGCTCTGAGAAACAGGAATCACGTCCATCAGCTCCACCAATCCATCACCATCAGCAGACTACAGCCCCTAAACCACAACCACCTAGTATGAGAAAGAATCCTCCGCCACCACCGCCCCCTGCAAGTGGTAAATCATAGTAGTTAACTATATTACACAGGACTAAAACGTTCCTTTTCTTAGGCCGAAGACCTCCTCCACCGCCGCCACCACCAAGAAGAACAAATGGAGCAGCAGCGCCTCCTCCACCGCCTCCTCCAGTAACCAGGAAGACGGCACCGCTCCCTCCTCCACCTCCACCCACAGCTTCAGCTGCACCGTCTCTGCCATCTAGGGTACCTGCTCAACAGACGCCACCGCCTCCACCACGATTACCCAACCGGGGCAGTAGGCAGATCCCACCAACCGCACCGTCTCCACCTAAGATTTCACCATCAAATAGTGTAGCGCAGCCTCCACCCCCACCTCCACCTCCAATGCCTCCAACTACAGGTGGTGTTCCGCCTCCACCACCTCCACCGCCGCCAGCACCGTCAGCACCGTCAGCTGGAGTACC